>JBCJKE010359627.1:0-15877 GCA_039654525.1 Melibe bucephala | reverse complement strand
GTTAAGGGAATAAGGGAGGGGAATGGTGGCTTCTGTTATTACATCGACTTTCTCTTATATCAAAGTGAATTATCTGGAACCTTGCATGTCGATATATCCAGTGCACACTGTATATATATATATATATATATATAATATGATATGATACATATATATAGCTATTATGATACATCAGGTGGGCCGGAAAAAAAAAAAATACTGACCTTTGAATGGCAATGTTGATGTTATTGGATTCACATAAAATTCAGCATAGACCTAGTCTTATTCAATTTTTAAAAAAGGGTGGTTTTATAAACATCTGTTGATCAATCATGAAGATACACACTGTTAGAGTTGAATACACCCATGTCTAAAAGACTAAAAATGGCATTTAGCAAGGGCTAAAAAAGCAATATTATGTTATAAGTAATTAAATGTTAGATGAACATGTATTATAGTATATCTGTAGTACCAGAAATGTACAATCGAAATCGATAAAACTTTACACAATGACTTCTTTTTATTTTGTGTCTTCAGTTTCATGAGAAACTATCGAACAGTTTTTACTCTATAGTCAGACAGAGTGCCAAAGTTAACAAGGATTTCACAATTTAATAACCCATGTTAATTGCATGAAGAGAGGACTTGGACCAGTCAAGTCAAGCAATAAAATAAATATTATTGACCAGGAATTTTGTTTTGCCTGACGTTGGTAAGAATTATTTATAATTTGAATTTACAAGATAAGAAATGTGATTGAGAAGCATTGTATGAGATCATATTTACCAAATATTAATTGGTTTCAAAAGACAAAATTTAAAAGATTATCATGGTTAAAGCTGTCTCTTTCTCAAAACAACTTGTCAACATGGGGAATTAATCATTGAAAATTGAAGTCCCTCAAAAAGGTTTTGAAGCATTGTTTTTTGCTATTTTGGGGTGGCAGTATCCAAAACCATGCATCTATACCAGTGATTGATTCAACTTTATAAAACTTCAAATGCTTACTTTATTTAGATTATAATTGCTAATTTTTATTTTTATGTGAATCCAAAAGCAAATAATGCACGTATCGACATTCAAAGTTCAGCACATTTTTTTTATGCTTCCCTATGTAATGGTGATACTAGAAGTAATAATAATAATAATAATAATATTAATATTAATAATAATAATAATAATAATAATAATGGACAGAACATCACTACTTTTTGTGAGAGATTGCTTCTTATTTACTTAAAATGTCATCTCCAAAGCTGCCCCTGAAATCTATATTGTAATTGATAGATGCAGTGTTAAATGGGAATGGTAATTGCTCTGAGTTCTTATTTACCCAGTCAATAGAAAACAATATAGAAACAATCTACCTATATCAACATACTACAATATTTTTGGTAATGATCTACTTGTACAGAAATACAGAGGGTAGTGTAAAAATGAAAATATAAAAAATCACACTTGATGCCTCTACAAGAACAAAAACAAAAATTAAATTCCACTTTTAAAAAATATGTATTAGTTGTAGTATTTAAAAGCAGGATGACATGTATGGTCCTGTCACTCTCAAAGAAACAATAAAGCCTTGATTTTATAAAATAAAAGCAGATTTATACAACATTAACATAAGCATAACAAAAATAAAAACAGAAGCCTAAATGTTGATGAAATGCAAGAAAAGCATGAATCATTCAGCATATTGTTAAAATCAAAGTAACAAGAAAAATATACATATTTCATTAAAATTTCAAACAAAGAAAAGAGTAATACAAGTATTGGACATATACATGATATTTGTTGGAAAAATGGTGCTTCCCATGCAAATATTTTCATTCATGGTTCGGCAGTCACAATGTTTAATTCAGTTATTGTTATGGGTCTTCATTATATGTTTATGATACAAATAAAATCTCCTTTATCTGTTTTCTGAAGTTATTTCTATTGTATCTATATTAAAAAAAAAAAAGAAGAATCTGAATTTGTGCACTTCTAAAAGAGAAATGATTCCCACGGTAAAAAATTGCTCTTTCCCAATGCATGACTACACATAACATGAGAAGTAAAGGTCATTGAAGTTGAAGACTCTTTTACTATAAATTAAAAAATAATATGAAGGGTTTGTTATTTACATTTCATCAAACACATTAAAGAAAAAGATATCGATAATGAATTTATAGAGTGCCAAACTCCATCAAGGTGCTTGATGGCACTTTACATTAGCTCAAAACAAATAGCAGCACTACATAAACATTATCACACAATATTAAAGATGTAGTTAAAAACCTGCTTGAACAGTTCTTTTTTCAGCTTAGACTTGAAAGAAGGCATTCCGCACAATGCATGGCTTAGTGGCCAAAACATCAGGGTCTTAACATTTCTGAAAAGCTGATCTCCATATATGAAAAGCTGATCTCCATATGAGCTTAAAATGTAGTTATTTCACCAATTTTGTTATCAGTATGCAACCAATTTATTGGAGAAAAAAAAAAGAACCTTAATTCAGTCTTGATACCTATTTACAACTGTAGTTAGATTCTTTTCATATATTGATAAGTCAGATTCATCCTCATGTTTGTGTCATGTTGTACATTACAATAGTACATATTTCTCACAACGAAATCATGTCATTTGAGACATAGCTACTTGCTAACAATATGCACATGTGAGTAAAACCATCAAAATTTCTTTACATGTAAAAATTGAAAGACAAAATAAATCTTTCTCCCATGTTAAGTTACTCAAATGTTTTTCTTCATGAAAATTGCACTATGATTGTCAGTTTATTGACAGAAAGTAACAGAAACCACTTGAAGTGTTTCAAACTAACATAATCATTAAATTTGAAAGAGACACCATTAGAACCTAAAGTAATCAGTTTGGTGAATCAACGATAGTGATAGACTAAGAGTAAGAACTGTTTGCTTAAAGGTCACTACTCCTGATTTTGAAAACTAAGTCAGAACCCTGCACCAGCAGGATAGTTTCAGACCAGCATCATTACATTAACAGCAAGATTTTTGTGCACCAAAAACATGGCATGGCCGTGCCATTAGTCAATTAACAATTTATCAATAGTCAAAGGCCTTTAGCATTGTTGCAAGGAACACCTTAAGATTCCGTTAACATCAACAACACATACAAGCAAGATTTAACTGGGCCTGACATCATCAAAGGTCTCAAATAGTGTGACGGTATAATCTTTTCGGACAAGTTTTATTTTTACTGTTTGCATGGCAACCACAGGAGGAGAGGTCAGAACTTAGACACTCTTGTCCATTGACCACTACAATCACTTACATGAATGGCAGAGACTGTGCCAGTCAGCAACTTTAATTTTTTTAATTTTATGGCAAGCATAAGCAGAAAAGTTGTACGTGGTCAAAAAAAGATATTTCATTAGCTTCAATAACAATATCATCAATGTAAGAATCGGTTGTCCAAAAGCAAGGCCACCAGAAATAAGAAGAAAAAAATTTTCTCATGGGAAACTTTTAAGAGCTCAAAAGCTTGATGCAAATTGCAAGGAATTTTCCAGCTCCTTTGGCTGCCAATCAAATCAGTTCACCATCTTCCCACTTTCAGGAAACCAAAGACAAAGACCAAAATTACCCTTTTTGTAGCAGACATGGCCACAGGCAGCCAACATTTTTCCATTGCAGCCCTGTCCTAGAGCCACATACCAGAATGTACCATGCATATGAATCAAGATGTTAAATTTCCAACTCAGATGTAAATATGTAAACCGATCTGGGATTTATAGAGGTTATAGTCTAATCTGTTACATTTTCCCGTTTAAATTTTTAAAAATCATTTTGATACCCTCATTTTTCCATGGTTTACTATAAAAACACCAAACCTAATCACAATATGTTCAAAATCTGAACTAGATATTGTTTGATGGATGCCAATTATGAAAATTGATTTGATTAAAAAGATTATGGAGTACCAATACTCAGACAGTAATTTGAATTTTTTGCATAATTTTAATTATTTTTCCCTTGACACAATACAATAAAATACAATCCAAAACAATACAAATATTTACATATATATATATATATATGCATGAAAATTAAATTCCCTTCTCTATGACATATTACAAGTGGTATGTTTATATGTTTTGTTGTTGCTTTTTTGTGCTCAGCTGATTTAATTGTTCAATGACAGGGTAAGGCTTAGAAAAATCTGTAAAAAAAAAGAAAAAAAGAAAAAAAAAAGAAGAAAAAAAAAGGGGTGAATCTACTGGTGAAAAATGGTAGGATACAGAAAGAATTAAAAGACCATAACTTATGAACCATAGGGATTTCAACATCAAGTAAAATGCAAAATACATTTAGGTGTTCTTCATTCATAAGATTGAAAAATTTCAGAAAGTAAATTTTGGCCAAGGTGAAAGGGTTTCAGCAGCATCACACATACACACACATACATTATGAATATTATCAAGTTGATCATTAATTACATCAGTAATTATTAACCGATTTGTTTCAAATTTTACCCACATTACATTAAATCTATTACAAGATCATCCAAAACTTTCAAATGAATAGGTTCATTAATTATTTGGATATGAAAACTTACAAAATCTGGTTGTAAAAATTAAAAATCAAACCTTCCCTCCATAAAATAAAAGCAAAAAAAAAACCCAATACAAACAAAAATAAAGACAACCGTGAACACCCTACAGCACATCAAATTATCAAATTTGGTCGTGGATAAGCTTGTCTCAGTTAGACAATATAAAGACTGATTCTTTCATACCTGAAGCAGGTTGTTTGTTTTAACTTGATTCTTTAAATGTCATGCATTGATAACGTGACTGAAAATACCTAGATTTAGATTTCATCTTAAATTTCTTCAATAGATTTGATCCAGATCTAGTTCTAGATTTACAGTGGTGTTATATTTCATTGTCTATGAAACTGCAGACGATAAAACAAATACAAATTAGTGCAACCACATTCTTCTTCTAGAATTAGGTCTAATGATTCTTGGATCAGAATCATAGAAATGATAATAGCTTGCCAGAGTTGCATTGTTTTATAAGCCTGTTTAACATATTTCAACACATTTTATTCATTATTGGTCATTCCTAAAGAACCCATCCAGCTAGCCAATTTGACAATCCCCTATTGGTCACTGTAATGATGCAGTGAAGCATATGAGAATGGCTAGGGGAAAGAGCTTGCAGAACACTGAAAATGTATTGCCGATTCCTTTTAACATGGCATTCCCTCAGCCTTAGTTCACTCCTGTTTGACTTTTAATATCAACACTAATTTAACAAACTATTCATTCCGATGCAAGTGATCACCCCTTGCCATTCTAAGTTTCTACATCCTTAGTTGGATCATTGATTTAACAAGACGATACACAGAAAGGTGCCAAAATTCTGATAGAACTGTTAGGAGTCAATCAAAGCTTTAGAGGCCTGTTAATATTACAAAGGCATAATATAGCCCAGTTCACATGTTTATATCATTCTGGTAATTCGTTTGACCCTGAAACCATGTATATTCTACATATAAACTTTATCTGAAATTAGAGTATGTTATCTATTGACTTATTATAAATGAATATGTGAAGTATGAAAGTAATTACCTTGACAGATTTATGTTTCGTTTCAACATTCTTTAAAGGGGTAAAAAAATAAAAAAACATCCAGTTTATGGACATCTAAAGGCAACAGAGTTGAATGAGTTGAGATTTGATAGGTTAAGAATTTCAATTTTTAGTCTCATCCCTCAGTGGCCTTGTTAAACCTCAGTATAATTGAATTTTGTCTGTCCTAAGCCTGATTCTTTTAATAATTATCCTTCAGAACTAAAGCAAAAAGGCCTTTTCTCTCTATTTTAGAAATCATTCTCTTTTAACAGTGTCAACAACAACAAAAAAACTCTAATCAGACCATGTTTGTTTTTGTTTCACAGTTTTTGCAAACTCTAACTGGGTAATCCCAACCACGAAATGGAACTTTAAACTTATTTGGTGAGCAGTCCTCACAGACACCTTCACCACAAGCCCTACAATGGTGTATGGCACGAAGAGGACCAAACTCTTTTCTGCACACACAACATGCTGTTATTTCATGATCAGGCACCCAATATTCTGGTCTGGCAGAGTCTTTGATCATACCTGGGAACAAAAAAAAGTGGATACACCATTAAATAAAATATTTTATCTTATTATACAAATACATGGATTTTATCGTTATCAAAAGTCTAATTGGTTTGGGAGGGGGGGGGGGGGGGGGGTGAGAGGAGGGGTTTGGGGTTATTTAGTTTGTTTGTTTTTTGGGGGATTGTTTTTGTTGGATTTCTTTAATGACACTATTGCTGAATAATCATAAACAATGTAGACACAACCAAGCTGACAAAATCACTCACCACAACTGAAGTTGATTGCCCCAATACATTCGAGATATGCATGTATTCTGCCGATACAGTTCACATCACCACAGTTTTTCAGTCCAGACCGTACAGATGTTTTGTTTAAATATGAGGGCTTGCTTTTATTCCTAAGAGAAAAAAATCAAAACAAAACCATAAGACAAAAAATAAATACTGAAGAAAGGAAAATGAATGGCTTTGATGACAATAGATAAACAGAGGTGAAAAAACAACAACCCTGAACCAACTTTCATGATGCAAACTTCTTAAGCAAGCATAAGCATCTTCATATAGATATGTACAATTTAATCCCATCTTATTTATTTTCATATGCTGGTAAATTTGTGCAAGTATCAACATAGCATGCTAAAGCATACAAATACTTATAAAGTCCATGCAAAAGACCATAAACAGCAAAAGACCATAAACAGTTTCAGATGCAGACAGATTCTGTGGCTCCTCTTCAGCACAATCGATGTTCTTAGAGCTTTGATAAAGTGCGGGTAGAGCTTGAGTGTCTTCAACACTGTTTCTGATGGGTTTTTTCTTCCCTTCTTTTTTAAAAATTTTGGGCACAGTCCTAGATTTAACTAGGAAATATTCATTTTGTTTCATTTTCTTAGTCTGAATAATAATCCATGAACGTCTCTAGTGATACATTGTGCTTGCCTCTAGTGATACATCAGTCCCATTTAAATTTGTTTTTCACCACTGGCCCTCGTTTGTCAATAGATCTGTCTTGAATATCACCACGGCTTACTATTTCAGGTTTTGACAGCAGGCTAACCTTATCAAAGATCATCTTTGATTGAACTTTAAGATAACATTTTAATCTTATCCAGAGATTTTTAAACTAATTCAAAATCTTCAGGTCTATGAATTCACATGAGGCAGCACTCTAATAACTAAAGACATATTGATGGACTAGACCTGTCACAGACTGTAAATGAAAATTTCATATTCTGACTCCTGACCAAACAAAAAATCAACACAACATTCCACAAAGGCTCTTCATGAACTTGGCCTTCACGCTAGACAAACTTTCCTCCCAAGAAGATAGAGGAAATTTCAAAAAAAGAGAAAAAGAATATGGAATAATAAGTAACAGAAAAAAGTGTCCTCAGTAATTTTCAGAGACAGCAAGAGGCAAAATTGACAAAGCTGAACAAAGAAGAAACAAACCAGCAATCAATGATGTAGCTTCTGATCTTGAGGTAACGTTCTGGTGTTTTAGGCGGCCTGCCATCAAAGAAATCAGAGTGAACTTGCTTTTCCTCTTCAGAGATAAAATTAGGGGATAGTATTTTTTCTTGCGTAGGAATTTCAAATTCAAATACCTCCCCTGTAGTTGAAAGAACTCCATTCACTGACAAATGAATAAAAAACAATACAAAAACATATTTACCCTTGAATATCTCATATGTTTAAATTAATAAATGTCTTTATTTTGTTGATTTTTTTTTAATTGTTCCTCTTAATATGTAATGTGTTTATTTGTTGACTTTTTAGTTATTTCTCTGAATATGTGTTTCTATTATTTTTAACAAGGATTAAAAAAGCAGAATGTGGTGTGAAGAAAGTAAGATGATGAATAAGAAAGACAGAATACTTATTTCTCTATATTTATCTAGCAAATAAACTAATAGGCTGACTATCCCTGAAATAAAAGAAATTTTCACAAGCTAACCTAGATAACAACAGATCTAAGTTGATGAAAATTTCATTTCACACAATATGGACTTACTGCCAATCTCATCTGGCGCCAAAATTTACACTTCAATATAATATTCACTTCTCTACACGAATGAAACCAATCAGCTCATATCACTGTTACTGATCAGTAAGCCTTACCTATGTTTTCACTTTTTTCATAAGACTCTCCATCTTCTGGCTCTATGCTTTTGACTTTTGGTTGAGTTGCTTGGTCTCTCTCACTATTATCAACTACTTCATTTTCAGCTTCATTATCATTTGATGATTCTGTTTGATTTTCCGCATTTTCTTTAAAGATAATAACTGTTGTCTCCGGACTCGGATCAGAACCAGTAACAATTTCTGATTGAGCAGCAACATTTCTGACTATTCCTGGTTCATCAGTGACAACACTTGCATTTTCGTTCTTCTTATCATCCTCATCCAATTCACTGATCTTGCCTGTTCCTGGTTCAATTTTTATCTCCACCTTTACAGTTTCATTCTCAACTCCGCATGAAGAATCCACCTCAATTTGTGCTGAACGCAAGAGCTGCTGGTATACTGAGCTTGGAGATGCAGATCTACCCTGTAGTAACATATTGCTATCTTCATCATCGTCATTTTCAATGTCAACGTCGACCTCAAGATCTTCATCATCCGAAGACTTTGCGTCCCTGGAAGAGCTACCATTACTAGCATCCCCAGTTCCATTTAAGGTAGTCTGGCCATCAGACGGGCTACTGGTGCCATCAGTATGTTTCATTCCTCTGCTACGGGGTCTGTTCAAAATTAAATTTGCTTCTTGCTTTGCTCCAGCACTCCCTGAGACATCTGAAAAAGCAAGGATGGCATTGGTATGGCCAGTTTCTGGAATGTTCTTTTTCCTTTTTCTTGAACCTTTACCTTTTCCCTTTCCATTGATAATAAAATTCTTCTGCGATAGTTTACTTATAAGAGTATTTTTGGTTAATTTATTATTTCTTGATGACTTCACTTTGTTCTGCAAGCCAGATGACACTTTCTTGGATCCTGTAGTCTCAATTTTATCTGAAATTGAAGATGACGAGGTGATTGCCACAGTCGGTTTGCCTGTAGTGACACTGGCAATTGTGGCTTTGAGTGGAGACAAATATTGTTCTGAGGATGATGTCTCAGGCATTCCTAACAGGCATTTCTGAGCCTCCTGCTCTGCTCGCTCAGCCTCTGCCTTTTTTTTAGCCTGCGAAGCAAATGAAAATGATAATGATGTATTTTGCATGAATTTTGAAATCTAAACATCAATCTGTAAACAATTGAACTTTTCGTGAAAACAAATTAAATATTACCAGCCTTGTGCTTCCGTGATGTCCTTTATAGCAAATCAAAATGATTATAAGCTCAAGGATGAGGCTGCTTAGGTTAAAGCTTTAGAACTATTTAAATTTTACAAATGCTCTTGATCTAGGTAAATAAAAGTCCCTGATTGATATTGCATAGTTCTAGTGGTTTGGCATTTTTTTTCTCTTCATTTTCATTTCTTTAACCTTTTCAGCATTTTCAGATATATGTGTCTCCATCTTCACACTTTCAAATTTGGCATTTAAGTCTCATTCAAATATTATTTATGTCTTTAAGCCTGCCTGATACTTTCCAGATCCTGTGAATTCTGTCCATCCACATTTTTCTTATTAGAAACCACATCTATAGAACCTTGACACTGGTAAACAAATAACTTAAGTTAATGTTGATATAAGCAGCTATTCAAAAATCAGCTAAAAAGCACTAGTAAAGTAAGAGAACTGCAGATGTATGGTGTTCCATGGACCAACAATTGGCTTGCAGCAAAAGTCAATAGAGAAGACATTCAAATCGACATCACAAACACAGATATGTTTGCAGCTTTTGACACCCATAAGAAGGCATAAATCGCTTAACATCCTTAGGAAAATTATAAAGGAAGACGAAACGTTAATTATACAATACCTCTTCAGCAATACAGATATAGATCTAAATCAACAATGTTAACATCCAAATGCCTTTTATAAGGAATGTCAGCATGCCCAAATAAAATAGTCTCTCCCCCGTGCTATTCATGATCTGTCTAGAAGATGCTCTGAGGGATGTGTGTATGGTCAAAGAATTTAACTCACTGCCAGAAGAGAAGATCCCAAAAGATATTGTACATGCAGACAATGTAGATTTCCTTTGCATTGGATTTACAAACATTGATGAGATTCAGAAGGTTTTACAAAAACACAATCTGTAAACATTGAAAAAACTGAACTGAATTTGTTCAAAAGAGAAGGGACAACCTGGAAAATAACAAAGAAGATCAGCTCAACGCTAAGCAATACAGAAGACGTAAAGAGACCAAAAAAACTTGCTACAGTAACCCTTAATAAAATGATCAACATATGGGTAAGAAGCGATGTGATTAAAAGAAATGTTAGGGTACAATTATACAAACCCATCATCAAATCTACAGTGGCAAACAACAACCGAAAGCAAAACTGATAAACTGAACATCCTTCACAGTAAACAACTAAGGAGGGTTTTAAGGTCTAAAATAGTCAAAATTTCCAATAAACCACTATCTAGAACGTGCAATGAAGAACCTCTGACCAACTTCATCATGGAAAGAAAGCAGTGGATCTATACCTCTTGAAAACTGCCAAATGATTCAGAGGCAGACCAATCGCAACACTCCCAGTGGTGCTCAACAGTGATCTAACTCACCTAAACTTCAATCTCAAGACTCAAATCCATGAAAAACCTGTAACACCTAAGAATGAAAGCGCAGGATCGAAAACAATGGAAAACATTCACAAAGAAGATCAACAGGACAGCCAGCTAAGGCTGTCAGGTCTGATGACCAGGCAGAGGAGGGCCCTTAGGTCAACATCTAACCATCTGGACATCTAGAATCTAAATCTACATTTAAACTTGGATCCAAGAGCCCTTTTACAGTGACGCCTAGAACTTAAAATATGATTGTGACACAACTTAAAAGAGTAAAATAGATCTAGATTATGGACCTATTACCATAAATTACCTTGCCTTTTTGCATACATTAAGTGAAGTATGTAGAAACATATATATAAGACTTCAGGTTAAATCAAGGAGTCAACATCACTAACTAATATTGAGTAATATAAACTCTGTAGTTAACTTAATAGATGATTTTATCTTTGGAAATATGAACTGACAATACAAATATGGGCTTGACGTACCCAAAAGATTGGCAGAGCCTACAGAAATTCCAAGGTGCTTCACTATAATTATACCCTGAAAAGGTATTCCTGAACCTATTTCAGTACTTTGCTTTATGAGTTGGTTAAATTTGTCATTAAAAAAAAACTCAACAAAAATTGAAAATAAAAAAAATAAAGTTTCTCACATTACAAGAAGTTAATGATTTGACATTTGTTACTATGGTTAATTTTGTTTTCAACATTTTTGTCTTAGAGCCTGAGTAATATGTGCATTTGCTTCATTCTTCTTCTTCAAGTACCAGGTCTGAAACAGACATCGGTGATCAGGGCACGCCATTTACTTCTATCCTCAGACAATCTCAAAAAGCTCATACTGTTTTCATTACTCTTAGTTATATTAGTCATCCAGTGAGTTGCTTCATACTCTTATTATAATAGTAAAATTATATCATCATCATCATCATCGTCGTAGTCATCATCATCATCGTCATCATATCATCATCATCATCATAGTTGTCGTCATCATCATATCATCATCATCATCATATTATTATTATTATTATTATTATTATTATGTCCATCACATTCATTATTGCCAATATTATCATCATTGTTATGAATATATCTCTAAAGAAGAAAAACTCTCCTTAAGTCCATCATGGATAAAATCAAACAACATTATGCACCTTATTTGAAGATGTGATAAGAAAGGAAAATGACTCTTACTAGGTTTTTCATATATTGTTGTGCA
Source organism: Melibe bucephala (assembly GCA_039654525.1). NCBI lineage: Eukaryota > Metazoa > Mollusca > Gastropoda > Nudibranchia > Dendronotidae > Melibe > Melibe bucephala. The sequence goes on along the minus strand of JBCJKE010359627.1, from coordinate 3,875 downwards.
TAATTTTTCACTTGTAAATTTGTGCGAGTAGGTATCAAACTGGCAATTTTGCTCCAACTTCGTCCAAATATTCCCTGTGAGCAGAAAAATAAAATCACCATAAAATATTACACCTGCTCCATTACCAAAAAATACCAACAACATATAGGCCCTACAAAAAATATAACCAAAAAAAAAAACCAAAACAAAACAAAAAACAACAAAAATCCAGCAAATGTGACAAATCATATATATATATATATATATATGCCTCGGCGAGACGATTCGGTGTCACTGTCCCGGGTTCAATTCCCAGTGGAACCACAAATTTTTCTTTGTTCAATTCTTCCCTCTGTATTTGTAAATATTTTCTGTGGGGCTTTCATAATTTGTCTAGACCTAGTGTGTTAGATCTAATAATTTCTTTGTCTTAATTGATAACTGAAATGCTCTACAAAATAGAGATAATAAAGCCAGGATAAATTGTTATCCTTATCGTTATTATTATTAATATTATTATTATTATTATCATAAGTATCATTACTATTTACCGATGTAAATCAAATTTACAATTAATTTAAGGTAAACTTTGACCAAGGGGGTAAAAAAAGAATACCAAGCCCTGAAGAAAAGTCTTCTTCTCATCATCAGTCCATGGAGTTTTGCTCGGCACTGTTGTCTTACTACCATCTGCATTCACCAGTAAAACATTCTTCTTCATATTCAGGTAGCGAGAATTTTTTTTCCCATACATATAATGTCTTGAACCAGTTAAGAAAAAATATCAACTCTTTATACCTTTTTGACAAAGAAAATCAGCAGTAAAGCAGAATTCAATAATAATTATTCTAATATTATTATAATAAAACAAGGAAATTAATTAAATATGAGACATCTAGAATCTAAAAGAAACCTAGCTTATATGTAGATGTCCTGTCAGTTTACATGAAGCATTAATGAACTTCGAGCAAGCCGACTAGATACTAAAGATGTCTTATATTTATTTTTTTCCAAGATATAAATAGCTTGTAAAGTCAATTCTGCTCTATAATTGCGCAATGTGGGGTTTAAAGCAAATAGTTGAGAAAAAGCTCACCATGTTTCATTGGAAACAACTGAAGTCGATTCTGAAGATATGATTCCCCACAAAAATCTCAAACAGAGCACTATACAAAATCTGCAACGAAATTCTGCTATCACTCCAAATCCTTGAGGCAAGATGGAAGCTTTTTGGACATATTCTTAGACGTGACTTGGAGAACCCGACCAATAAAGCTATCATCTTCTACTTCCTTGAGTAAGATAAGTGCAGAAAATACTAAGGACAACACATTGACACTCAACAATGATCTTAAAAGAACCCCCAATCCAAACATCAAACACTTTAAGATCTAAAAAACAAAACAAAAACAAAAAAATAGCTGTGGACAGAAAGAAATGGAGAAACGTATGCTCATATATATATAAACCAGGTAGTTATAGACCTGTATTCATAACATCTACAATATGTCATACACAATACCATAACTGATCATTTAGAAAAATTGGATATACTTTACGACATCCAAGATGAGTTCACAAAAAAAAAAAAAAAAGAGCTGTGAAAAAATATTAATTAAAATTAATAAAACTACAAATGTTTTCAGCGACAAGGCTTGCCTAAAATGGTATTGCTGTTCATTTTACGTTGTAGATGAGTGGTTACCATCAAGGCAACAGCAAAATTTGTTTGTTCTAGATTTTACTGAGCTACCTCAAAAGTATTTTCCCACTGAGCCATTCAAGAGTTGGCACAGTGGGCTGATCACCTACTTGTCATTATTTCTTGATCCAGAGACTTTCCTGTGTTTGCGTTTCAGTCATGATGCTCTTTTCAAGACATATTTCCCTACACTGTTAAAGCGGTAGATGGGAAATGGATAACAAAACAAAAAACTTAAATTGGCGAAGACAAATAGACACATTACTCTAGATTTCTTGAAAGTTTTTGATAAAGAAGACCACCATAGGCTATTGATTACACTCAAACAGTTTGGAAAAAAAGACACATTACTCGATTGGACCATGTTAATCCTTATAGGTAGAACTCAAAAGGTTGTTGATGAAGGAATAGAGGCAAGCCAAAATCTGTGCTGTCAGGAGCACCATAGGGTGAAGTGTCAGTTATACAGAGAATTAACAAATATTCATGAATATGAGTGGAAATAAAAATAAAAAAGAAGTGAAGCTACATTTAAATCCTATTATCACCCATTATCATTATGTTTCTCAATTATCAAGAAAAGTATCATTAACTAAAAAGTAAAAAGTCAATTAAAAGTATCATTGCTCTTAAGGATACTGTTCTTCCAGTAACATCTTTTCAATAGTAGCTTTAGATTTTTCATCCATACAGCTGTCCAGTGACCAACCCTGAAATATAGTGAATAAATATATTGTCAACTCCTGCTCTCTATCATCTCACATAATGAAAATGTAATACAAATATGTAAGGAAAGAAAGAATTCTGTATATCGCTCCATCCCAAATTCCTAAAGCTCAAAATAACTTCTCTGAAAATAATTATGTTCTTTAGATTTTATTTAAATTTAAAAATAAAAATGGTACTTTGGTTCAGATATAGACAATTTATAATTGGAAATACATGAACATATTATGATGAAGGGATTTTAGCAAATTACAAAAGCATAACATGCTTCCTACTTTAAACATAACTAGAAATTTGCCATGTGCAGTAAAGATGTCTCAAATACTGACAACTTCAATTGTGTGATATCTAAAACAACTCAAAATTGTATCTTTAAACTCCTCTAGTAGAAACTCTTTGTGTTAGCTAGCAATTTGATTATATTGAACATCAACATAGATTGGTTTGTGGAGAATGTAAATAATTTCATAAATACTGATTTATAGTTATTGAAAATTCAAAGAAAAGCAAAATGTAAATGAAATGTTGGCTACACATTTATCAATTTCACTGCAAATGTTGATCCTTATGTAGACTAGTATTTAAACTGCCAAGAAGATAACCAATCCTATGGTGAGACACATCCTGCCTCAACAGTGGCAAAGGGTTGGGCATGCTGGTCCATAATAAACATGATGTAGGCCTAGACCTTGATGCAAAACATTTTTTTTTTCCATTTGGCAATCAAATGATATGATTCTAAGAAAAAAAGATGTGAGCTTGAACCTCCATCAATCATAAAGAAAAACAGACATGTACAGAAATATGTCACTCTGCCTTGGGACAGCTGCATGATTAAGGTTCATGTAAAAAAAACAACGATGAATTGGAAGTACAACAAACCTGTTCCAGCATCCATGCTGGACTTGTGAATTCAGGCAAAAGGTTTGCACTCTTTGATGGCAATTCATTTGCGTCATAGAATTCATTGCCTGGTCTGGTGAAAGATCAAAGCAATAATTAGATCCACTTGATGGAGTTGAGATGATACATTTTATTATTTTCAACTATCAATAAATGTATTACAGTCTTTGCTTTATACGATATATATGGAGAAAATGGCTCTCTTGTACAATTGCGGTCCCGTTGTTGTTTACATGGTGGCCATTGTGGAAATGCAAGGCAGACCATGGCCAGATGTTTTCTGGCGTCATCGCCAAATAATTAGAAAGTTGCTTTAGAAAGTTGCCAAACATTTTTTTTTTTAAATTGAAGGTTAGGGTTTTAGTTTTAGGGTTAGGGTTTTAGGGTTTTAGGGTTTTAGGGTTAGGGTTTTAGGGTTAGGGGTTAGGGTTAGGGTTTGGGGTTAGGGTAAGGCAGGTTTCACAAAAAGTGGGTCAAAAGATAACTGTGATTTTTTATTTGCTCCTGCTCTGTAAATAATGACTTTTTTAGAGAAAAATTTTGCATGTGTGCTTATATTGAAGTA
>JBCJKE010358517.1:0-15892 GCA_039654525.1 Melibe bucephala | reverse complement strand
TTTTTTTCTTTTTTTTTTTTTTTTTTTTTTCCTTTTTTTCTTTTCTTTTTCTTTTTTTTTTTTTTTTTTTTTTTAAATTTTAATTTGCGTCCTTGATTATGTGATATGATGGAAGGCTCATGAAGTTTGGCTCATGTTGTTTTGTTTTTGTTTGGGTGTTTTTTTTTCTCTGTTTTTGTTTTGGGTTTTTTTTTGGTTGTTTTTTTTTTTTCTTTTTTTTGTTTTGGTTTTTGTTTGTGTTTTTTTTTTTTTTTTTTTTTTTTTTTTTGTTTTTTTTTAATTATATATAATATAATATAAATTTTATACGTGATGAATACATATAAACATATAAAGGTAAATCTTTGTGGTATTGTCCAGTGCATTTTATGTTTTGTCATTTTGTTAATCTGTGCCAGCATGATTATGGCTAGTTGTTCAGTATTATGTTATTGTTTTCTTCCTTAAGGTAAAATAATGTTTGTGTATATGTCAACTATTAACCAAATTTTATTGATTTAAATCTCAACCGATTTTAAGGTGGTTGTTAACAGCATCGCATTCATCATGGTAATTTATTACGTGTTTTGAATTTTGAAGAGTTGTATCATATAGCCCTGTTGTAGAAAATATCTTGATAGTCAAATACATACAAGAAGAGGTAAATGGTTATGTTTCTGATTTTATTTTTATTTTTATAGTTGTCATTCCAGTCATTTTGCAGCTCTAAATCGTAATGTTGAATTAAATTAATATGTTGGTGCAATCTCATTGCTCATAAATTCATAGTTTGTCTTCTTTGATTTTTCCAGAGGAAGAAGAGGAGGAGGAAGAAGAAGTAGTTGAGAAACAAACTAGTAAAAGAGGACGGAAAAGGAAACAGAAAGATGGGAGTGAAAGGAAGAAACGTTCCAAAAAGAAGAAAAGAAAACATGGGAGTGATGTCGAGGTAAGATTGAATAGACTAGTATAGTAGTTCATAATTATATATATTCAATCCTCACAAATTTTTTTCTTGTGTGTTTGGGGGGTCCGTCTTCCTACTTTTACTTTTCATTTTGTATCTGACAATAAAAAAATATCGCAAATATCTGACGGAGTCAACAGTCTTTGTTGATGCACCAAATCGTCCAAAATGTTCACCAGAAATGGCAGTGAGTGTCGACAGTGATCTAGAATTTGAGTAATTAATTATTTTCTTTCTGTATTCTTTCACTACCTGTGACTCCACCATTTCAGTCCATACTTTTACTGCTGTTTCCATGAACTCGAGACACTTTTATCCCAATTTATGGATTTTCTCTCTTGTTTGGATTTCTTGCCTGCCTTGGTTTGACTTCTACTCAACTGGTTTGTAGTAAGTCTAGTTGTCTGGATCAGATTAGATATCTATCTACAACATGCATCAGACACCAGTAGACCTCTCTAGCAGTCCATATAGATCTATATATTATATAGACCATTTGAATTTAGATTAGATTGGATTCAGAACTTTTGTAACAACTATTAAACTTTGAAAAGCCTCCACCTTAAAAAAAAAAAAAAGAAGTTATATATTGTTTATTAATCTGAGAATCTGGATCCAACCTTCACCTTTTGGAGTTCATGATATCATTGGTTTGTTATTACGTTTAAAGGTATGTCTTGTCAGCACTTATTTTACCTTTACATTGGGATGTTTTTTTTTGTTTTACTTAGATTTACATTTATCTAGATTACAATCATAAGAAATTCTAGATCTAGAGATGATGGAATCTAATCTCAATGTAGAATCGCTGTCGCAGAAGGACGCTAAACCTAAACTGTGATGTCCTATTTATAATGCAGAGCTTGATGTTAACAATGTTTTAGCATTGGAGATTGAGATTTGCCTTATTGTAGGTAGTTGCATAAAAAAAAAAAAATCAAAATTCCCACATCGTATCTCATTTTACTTGTCTTCCAAAGACGAATGAATTGGTTATGAAGAAATTATGAGATTCTACACGTCACTGCTAAATTTGGCTAAAAGTGTATTTTCGACTCAGGGTTGAGAATCTGGAAATAAGGAAATATCTCTACAAAATCATTGGTTTTAGCTTTGCGGAAGAGTGTTATTATTCGGATTGAAGTTCTGTTATTCAATATGTTTGGATGAAATCAATTTAAGGTGCGAAAAATTGTGTTTTTTCTTGTCTGATGTTTTCATTTTCACCCATTAGGCTGCCCTCTTTTCTTACACCTTTCTTTTCCCTTTGGTTTCTTTTCAGTTTTGTGAATTCAGTCTTGTTTCATTTTGTATATATATATATATATATCTTCATATGTATGTGTGAATAGGTTGTGCTGCTTTCCCTTATCTTCACAATGAACAAATCATAAGATTTGTCTAAATAAATCACATAATAATATTGAAGTGTGAAAATTGATAAATAGGTCTTATATTTTAAATCAGTAATGGTTTATTGTACTGTTTTGTTTTTCAAGGAAAGTGATGGTGCTGGCTCAGATGATGCTAAACCTTTTGGATTTAAGCCTCTCAAAGAGAAGAAAAAGAAAGCTACTCCAACTGCATCATCAAAACCAGCTCAGGTATTATTACAATAATAATAACAAAGTTCTTAATGGTGCATGTTGATTGATTGTTTGTGGTGTGTGTATGTGGGGGGGGGGTTGTTTTGTTTCGTTGGAGTTTTTTGAGTGTGGGTGTTGTTAGTTTTTTGTTGGGTTTTTTTTTCAAAAGCTGTTTCATTGGCTGAAATTATCTGGTTCATTGAAGTACGCTACGGAATGTTAGTGGCTAATGTCCTTAAATAGGCAGGTCCACTCATATCAACTTATGTTACAACCTGGAAATTTTGGCAATCCGAATTCAGTGAGTATGAATTTAATGATAAATGAAACTTCCTTCCATCTTTCAGAAAACATCAGAGGAATTCTGTGAGGAAAATGGCTTGAACAACGTGGATTGTAATTTCACCGAGGATGACTACAAGTCCATCACCAATTACAAGCTTTTCAGTCAGCACATCCGACCCATCATTGCCAGGGATAACCCCAAGGTCAGGCCTTCTTCCTACTTAGAAACAGCCTTGATTACCCTCCTTATGGTTATATAGGCCATATTGGGCATAGTATTCCCTGTAACCCTTGATTCTTTATAAAAATTACTTTTAAGTATATAAATTAAATATAACTTTTTTTTCTTCCTTTGCTAAAGTTGTGGGGGGGGGGTATATTTTTATTTGGTTTTTCTGTTCTGTTCCTTAAGTTTATTTACCTATAATTTAGACTTTTCCATAAAGATTAATATATATTTAGTCTTGCCTCAATCATTTTTCCTTTTTCCTGACCATTGATACCTCACACACTCTCCTACCCCCAACCCTTGAATAGATCTAATAAAAGAACTCTGTTTTTAAATCCATTAGATCCCGCAACAGCGCCTAGTTATGTTGCTTGCTATCAAGTGGAGGGAATTCGTAGCCAACAATCCTTTTAAGGCAGATCGGGCATCAGATATTCCGGCTCCCGTTGTTGTCTCTGTCAAAACGCCAACTGGGTCGCCCGCAACCCCACAGCAAGGTAAGTTTGTATTTGTCTTGTTTTGTTGGGCTTTTTTCCCACCTTTTCCCCCCACTTTTGTATTGACGAACCGACAGTCGTTTGTTGCCTTTTATTCCAAAAATGTTTACAAAAATGGAGATTTTTTTTTTTTCAATCTAATTCAATGGGAGAGAATTTTATATAGAAAATGTGACCATAAAAAAGATTATTTGGTCTTTGATGCAAAGGACAGTCGGATAGCTGTACTTTTGTTCTCTTGTTCTTTATACTATTTTGTTCTCTTAACATACCTCTGTATTTTCTTTTTTTCTTCTATGTTTTTCCTGCCTTTATTGGTATTTTAGAAGAGGAGGAGTCTGAAGAAGAGGAAGAAAAGACTAGTTCATCTCGGAAGAAATCAAAAACTAAGAAAGCAGTAGCCCCACTGAAAATCAAGTTGACGAAGAAAAGGCGAAAAAAGAAGAACTCAGTAAGTCTTAATGATTAAGAAATGTGATATATTTAAACATGCATTCAGCAATATCACGATTTACTTTTCTTCTGTGATTTAATTGCTCACAATTCTGAATATCATATAATTGTAGCTGTGTTTTTAGAAATTTGTCACGTTTACAGAGGTTCTATTTTAAAGAAGTCCATATTGAGGATAACAGTGCAGTTTTTGGCTCTATAAATTCTGGCCCTTGCTGAATTATAACAGGTTTGTTGTGGAAGATGTTCCATGTTTTTATGCAAAATGTATTTTTTTTTTTTTTTTTTTTTTTGTCCTGAAAAAAGACTTTTGAGAACAGACTGGAAAATTAGTTTATTCGTATTTCTTTCAGGATGAGGACGGCGAGAAAGGCTTCAATACCAGTGACGAAGAGTTTGAGAGGCAACTGGAAGAGGCCGCACTCGTCAAGGATCAGGAGAAAGACAAGTCGGGGAAGAAGAAAACGAAGAAAGGAAGAGGTGGGAGGAAAAAGAAGACTAAGATGACCAACAAATATCCCAATGATCCAGATGCTGATGGCTACGAGGTGATTTCTCATGTTTCATGTTTGTGTCAAACTGATTTTGAACCTAGCTGTAAAATATTTTGTTGCTTTGAGCTTGTGTGGATTGAATGAAATGAAAAGTGCTCATTCCTTAAAAAGCCCTAGAGGAAAGGGGAAAGGTCTTAGTGTTTACTGGAATAATCTAACAATTTTATTTGAATATAATCAAGTTATATGACGTATAGAGTAGAAGTTTTACAGAGATGTTCATTAGCCCTAAACAAGTTTTTAACCATTTTATAGTCACAATGCCCCAAGTTGAGTGAATACAATGGTGAGAACTCTTAGCTATCAATATTTATCCTTTGGCTCACAATTTCCTTTTTAATCATTGTCACCATTAATTTTGGTCCCTGATTCCACAATTAAACCCTTTTCTAATGTAATCTTCCATCTGCATCAGACGGAGCACCAAGACTACTGTGAAGTGTGTCAGCAGGGAGGGGAGATCATATTGTGCGACACTTGCCCCAGGGCTTATCACTTGGTGTGTCTGGAGCCCGAGCTGGAGGAGGCCCCTGAGGGCAAATGGAGTTGTCCCCACTGTGTGAGTCAGATGGCCCTTGGCCTAGGTTGAAGTGAACCATTGCATCTCTCCGTAATCCATCCACAAGATGACTAAATTTCAACTCATTCCACCAGAGGAACAACTTAGCCTTTAGTTAAAAACTTTGGATCTGGTATTGTGGTACTGTGTTGTTTTGGGCTTTGATTGCTAATATGTTGGTATCTGGGCCATGAGTGATATGTTAATGCTTTTGCTCATCTGTCATAGCGAAGGGTCACTTATCTCACATCAAAACTTTAATTTGAAGAAAACTGAGAATGAAATCGGGAGCGGTGTGAATTAAATCAAATCAGCTATGTTTATCCTTGGAAGGAAATTAATATCATGTATCACATAGCTCTATGTTATTTATTAATCTATTTATTTCTGTCTCTCTATCAGTCCGCATACATAAACAGATATAGTATAATTACCCTGACATGTATTTGATGTTATTAAGAGTAATAGTGCTTGATATTTATTTAACACACTGATTTGCCAACAGGAAGGGGAGGGAATAAAAGAACAGGAAGAAGATGATCATATGGAATTTTGCCGTGTGTGTAAAGATGGTGGTGAGCTGCTATGCTGTGACCTCTGCCCCTCTGCCTATCACACCCATTGTCTAAATCCACCAATCAAAGGCGTCCCTGATGGAGAATGGCATTGCCCGCGTTGCTCGGTAAGGTTTAGAGGAAGTATTTGTGTATGAAAATCTGTTGTTGCAGTTTCTTCTTTTTCTCCCTTCCCCAGCCCCATTCATTAGTCTTTTAGTCTTGTTTTATGGTTTCCGTCAGATAATGGTTTGATGTCAGAAGTGTAAGGGTTTTGCTATTTTTCCTAGCCTTGACCCTGCAAAAGTGATATAGATTTCTTTGATTTTTACGATACTTAAAAGAAAATGTTTTTATCACCCACACAGTGCAAACCCTTGAAGGGGAAAGTGAAGAAAATTCTCACCTGGCGATGGTGTGAACCACCCAAAATGGACGATGAGTTGGACCACACTCACCACGAACCTCCCAAAAAGCAAACACTGGTAATTCAGCATTTAATTTCATACATTTTCACTTTATTTTTCCTTTCTTCAAGTCTTCATCTTTTTCTTTTGCTTGTTTCCATTTCCTCCTCCTCCTCCCCCCCCCCCCCCCCCTCCCCCTTTCCTTTCTTCTTCCTTCTTCCTCCTCCTCCATTTCCTCTTTCTCTTCCTCTTTTTCCCTCCTCCAAACACTTCATCCAACAGATGTCTTATTTTGCAGGACATGAAGTAATTTAAGGAAACTAAACATTATTATATGAAAGTCCTTTAAAATATAATTCTCCATCTTTATGCTGTATGATATAGTATTCTTTGATTGTAATTCACTTTGAATATTTGTGATAGACATTTGTTCACTCTGATTCATTTCCTCAGAAACCTCTCCGTGAGTTTTTCATCAAGTGGCAAGACATGTCGTACTGGCATTGTTCCTGGGTTGCTGAGCTACAGGTGAGTTTGATCTTTGTTTTTCTTGTATCGGATTGATGAGATTGGACTTTTTGAACAGTCCACCTTCATTGTGGGCACTCTCTTCCATGTTTTCATATTAGTTCACAAGCTATACCTTTCCTTTTCTGTTTCCTTTCTTTCTTTCTTTTTTTTTTTGTTTTAATCTGATATCCTTTCTGTACTTTCATGCATTATCACCATCAGGTTAACATGCTCCTTTTGATGTTTTGCTGATCATTCTTCTCCATGTTGCTCTCTCTGTCTTAAGCACATCTAGTGTAGCCTGTGTCGCAGTTTTTGCCTTTGTGTATGTCATGACTTGTCCTCCACATGCTCGTTTTCCTTCAACAAAACCTGGTGTTTCTCTCGTGCAGCTTGATGTGTATCATCCTGCTTTGTACCGGAACTACATTCGGCGGATTGACATGGACGAACCACCACCTTTGGAGGATGGCAGCAGCTATCGGGACAAAATGAAGGAGGAGGATCCCCATAATCTAGAGGAAAGATTCTACCGCTATGGTGTACGGCCAGAGTGGCTCAATATACATCGTATTATAAACCACATGTAAGTAAAGCCTCAAGGGAATTGTCATGCATGGCTCAAAGCTGTAACAATTCCTGCTTCCAGCTATTTGCAGTTAGGCGGTTGGGGTTTCCGTGTCAATCTCGTCCCTTGTTGTGGTCATTTGAATAACATATTTTTGGCATTACCCATTTAATTTGCATATTTTAGCACAATAATTTTTTGTCCTTTTGTTGTCACTTATTTGATATGCTATTGTTGTTGCTCATCTGATATGTCTTTCTTTTGCTGTTTAATTTTTTTGGGTGGGTGGGGAGAGATTATTTGTTTTCTTGCTGTTCAGACCTGCCATGTATTCCATTTAAATTCAAATAATGTTTTTACTTTTATAATTGGTCAAGTACCTATTTTTCCTCAATGACATTCCAATTGTCTTCATTGCTAAACAGAATTTTGTATTAAGCTTCCACTTAAATAAAGGTTTGACAATCATTCAATAAAAATCAGTATCAAGACTTTAATTTTTGTCTTGACCATTATGCTGGGTTTCGTAGAGATCTATGGCTTTTCAGGAAATATCGTTCACTTTGGCAAAGAAAAAGTAGCTCTTCTTATTTTTCCCTAGCTGACTTCACTATTTTTTTTTTAATGTTTGCAAACAGGGATACAGAAAAGGGAGCTTATTACCTTGTCAAGTGGCGAGATTTGTCTTATGACCAAGCTACGTGGGAAAAGGAGGACGCTGACATTGCTGACATCCAGAAGGCCATTGAAGATTATCGAAATCTCAGGTGTGTAGGTTACAGCTTTTTCTTTACAACTAATGAATGGGTCCCTTAAGCATAGTGCTCAGGCCTCCTCATTTTTCTGTTAATACTGGTAGTCTCACTGCTAAACTGAATGGAGTACTCTAATTGTCCCCCGGAATTCCTCTATTCCTGTGTGTCTGATTTCACAATTTAGGATAAATCGGTAATGATTTAGAAATTTATGTTTTAGAGTTGTCTTTGCTTTATTTCCTTGAAAGCATGTAGATTCTCCCAGCGAAAAAATTCACAAAGGTAAGTGCTGGCAGCTCTCAAGAGAATGGTGATTATAAGGTTTTGTATTTATCTTTTCTAGGCTTGTCATGTACGGCTATGACGATCCACCTCCTAAGAGATCGAGTAAAAAGAGCAAGAGCAAGGCACGCAAAGAGAAACGTGACATCGATGAGGAGCTGCTCTCTAAAATGCCACCAGCCTATCCTACCACGGATGTAAGTTTGAATTGTCAGACTATGATAAAAGTCCTAGATCCCCAATGCTCGACCATAATCAAGTTATTGTAAGACTCAGCTCAGCTTACTTTACATGATATTGGTCTACATAACATGGGGATGCGACCTGCCAAAATGCAAATTTGATTGTGAACATTTTAGATAGTTAACATATAAGATTTTAAGCTGAATATGGGCTCGGATCAATCAAGACAGTTTCTATTATATTGTTGAATTTCGGAGAGTAGTTGCCAGATAAAAAATTTATGGTGATGTACTTGTTTTGGTTTCTTTTTTCTTATATATGTAGAAAGTGGAAATAGTCTACCTAGGACGGCTCTCATATTCGTATTTATATATGTCTTTTTTGCTTTGCTATTCACAGCTACGCAAGCAGCTAGAGAAACAGCCCTTGTACCTGGACCAAACTGGGGGCACGCTTCACCCCTACCAGCTGGACGGGCTCAACTGGCTGCGCTACTCCTGGTGCAACAACACGGACACAATCCTGGCTGACGAGATGGGCCTGGGCAAAACTATTCAGACCATCGTCTTTCTGTATTCTCTCTACAAAGAGGTCAGTTTTTTGTTGTTTTGTTTGGATTTTTTCTCTCCCTTAAATGTGTGTTTGTGTGTTCCTCCCCATTTGAACGGACCAACAAGTCTACACTTATTTTACAGTAATGCTTTTTGATAAAAGAGGAGGCCTGGGTTGAAGTTACAGATTTGTCATTAAGATAGTTCTGCTTATTGAAAGACCACAATTTCGTTGTTTTTGTATTTGTGGATGGGCCTTGGAAAAAGGGGGGAGGGAGTTATTTATTATATGTGTCTGTGTGTATGTATTGGGGTAGAATTTTTGTGCCAAATGAGAGAATGAATTATTATAGTTATCTTGTCTGTCCCCATAGGGTCATTGTAAAGGTCCCTTTCTGGTCAGTGCTCCTCTGTCAACCATCATCAACTGGGAGAGAGAATTTGAATTCTGGGCCCCTGACCTTTATGTCGTGACATACATTGGTGACAAGGATTCCAGGGCTGTTATTAGGTGAGTCTTTCCTTCATTCACATTGAGTGCTGACATATCTGATGGTATCTGTTTGTGAGGATCATAGTCTTACTTAGTATTTACATAGCTTTGGAGTGCTCAATGCACTTGTACATTACATTTTGATTCATTCCAGTTTTAACATTTGCAGTCAATGCCAATCAGCAATAACATCATCATGAGCACAATTTAAATGCTTGATTACCATAAGCCCATAAACTCTTTGACTACAATTTGTAAAAATTTATTAAAAATAATTTTTAAAATGTTTAGAGGATATTCAATTGGAGAAAATGGGCCTGTACATCTTGTGTCTTTTCCTTTGTTCTCTTTCCCCCGATGCAGAGAACATGAGTTTTCATTTGACGACAACGCCATCCGTGGAGGCAACAAAGTGTCCCGACTGAAGCAAGGCTGTAGTGTTAAGTTCCACGTTCTTTTGACCTCCTATGAACTGATTAGCATTGACACAACCTGCCTGGGGTCGGTTGACTGGGCTGTCCTCGTGGTGGACGAGGCTCACAGGCTGAAGAACAACCAATCCAAGGTCAGTGGCCTCCTTGGTCAAAAGTTTAGTTACTGCATGCATTTTCAGTCTGTTTTACACAGTGTATTTGTTCTTTGTCATTGATTTTCTTGCTCTTAGGTTATTTTTTTTTCCATTGCATGTTTATATAATATGAAACAATACATACCATGAAGAAAGAAAATTGTCAAAACAGAGGGGCAACATAAAGATTGCTACCCATGTTAGTGAAATGTAATGCACCGGATAGGTCATGGTGAAAGAGTTTTTTTCATGCCATGTTGCTGTATTCTTTTCCTCAGTTTTTCCGCATTCTAAGCAACTATAAACTGGGCTACAAGCTGCTGTTGACTGGCACCCCTCTCCAGAACAACTTGGAGGAGCTTTTCCATCTTCTCAACTTCCTTACCCCAGACAATTTCAAGTAAGTTATCATGTACCTGATCTCAGGAGGTCCACCTGTTACAATCTATATGTTGTTAATCATGATAAATGAGATTCAAGTAAAGATTTTGTAAAACTCCATTAAAGAATATGAGACAAATGCATGGGGAAGAATGATCAGGTTTCTCCTTATTTGGTCTCATATTCTGGTTTGCTGACTTGACGTTAACGTCTGCATTGTAAGTTTCCAGTTCTTATGAGAGATTACAATTTGACGTTTGAAATTGTTGCAAGTCCTAAAAAAAATTGTCATGCTGTCCTGTGTTTTTTACACTATTCCACATACTGGTTGTTCACCCACTAATTCCAATCCTCTAGAACTGTCGGGAGTTTAACAATGATAAAAAAAAAACGAAACCAATTTTTAGTACATTCCCATTATTCAGTGTGTGGTAAATTTCTGTCTTTTTCTCCATGTTATTTATCCTTTTTGCTTTTATCTCTTGCAGTGACCTTCAAGGCTTCCTGGATGAATTTGCCGACATTTCAAAGGAGGACCAGGTGAAAAAGCTCCATGCCATGCTGGGGCCTCACTTGTTGCGTAGACTCAAGGCTGATGTACTGAAGGGCATGCCCTCCAAATCAGAGTTCATTGTCAGGGTTGAATTGAGTGCTTTGCAAAAGTAAGTAGTGATCAGAGAAAACAGATGTTGCATTCAACTCAATGCAATTTCAATTAAAACACTTTGATAATCCCCTGAAAAGGGTAAGGGAATTTAGAAAGTACAGCTGTGTATGATGTAAATATGGTAGATAATCAACACTTTTAAAGTTGTATGGCTAACATAAAGAGTAAAAATCAATTTAATTAATTAATGTAAATTTATAATGGGATAAATAAGGTATGTTTATTTATTGGATAAATGATCAGATCTTAAACATAACATTTGTTGCAGGTGCATGAAGATGGGGATTAACTCATTTGATTTACGGAAAGAGATGATTAGTTGATGGAGAAAATTATTTCATTAAAATCAGTTCTTGTTTAACCCCCATTGACTTTAACGATATTCTTGTCCTTTCTCTAGGAAATACTACAAATACATTCTAGCAAGAAACTATGAGGCTTTGAATGTGAAAGGCGGCAGTAATCAAACTTCCTTGTTGAACATCATGATGGATCTCAAGAAATGTTGCAATCATCCTTACCTCTTCCCAGTAGCTGCCATGGTGATTACTTTTATCATTGCTGCCGCTTTTCTTGTCAACATATGCTATAATTAATTGTATTCCAAAGGGAGCTTGTTTCTATTTTTATACATTCCTACGGTTCATTTCATCAATGCCCTCAGTGACATTTTTTAACATTGACATATTTAAGGAGACTTCCAAGTTTCCTAGCGCATCATTTGATGCAACTTACTTTAGCCAGTGAAAGTGAAGCAAATCTATGTAATATGGCAACATTATCAAAAGGACGATAGAAAACTGAAGACAATTATACAATTTCAATTTTGCTTGTGGGATTAATGGAAGTCAACTGAAATATGTTAAATGTTTTCAATATAGGTATCTTTTTTTTTTTCTTTTCTTTTTTTGTTGTAATTTATCATTCATAGAAATGTATTAGAATGTCTGAATAAGGAGTATCAGCAAGGAACATTGATTTTTGTTCTTTTGACAGATGAGAATTTATTTACCTGAAAACACACTTCATAAGTAATGAATGTAGCATCCAAGTTAAATCAAAAATATGTTGGCAGCATTGTCAGATAGCAATGAGGACTCAGGTGGCAGACTACAACTAATCCGCACTTAGCAAGCTATGTCATCAATTGATTTGATGAAGCACTTTTCATCCCAGACATGCATCGCACGCATTCAATATATTGTTCCCCTGAGCGTATCTAATGATGTACTATTTATACAATAGTGTGTATGTGTGTGTTGAATAAATGTGTTCAGGTTCATAGTGTAGTTGTTTTGTTTTTTGTTTTTAATAAACAAATTAGTTGTTTTATTTTTATATGACTCATGTCTTTGCTGTTTAGCCACAATTGCATTTCACTCCATCAACTTTCTGTCTGGCTTCCAGGAAGCACCTCGTGTAGCCAATAATGCTTTTGAGGGAAGCTCTCTCATTAAAGCTTGTGGCAAGCTGGAGCTGTTGGCTAAGATATTGAGAGAGTTGCACACCACTGATCACAGGGTACTCATCTTCTCACAGGTAGGCTGTCAGCAACATGAAGCTGTTTATGTAACTGTATATATACAATTTCTTTTTACATATTTATTGCATGTTGAGTGAACAAAAAAAAACAAAACAAAAATCCCCACAAGGGCTTGATGAGATAAAAGACATTCAGCCTTCCATGCACTCTTTCCCATTATTCATTTATTAATCATCTCTCTTGGAGACATCCAGTTATCCATCCATTCACTTATCTGTCTGTATGTCCCATTTATGCATTAACAATATTTTCCTCCCTTTATTTTGATGGGCAGATGACCAAGATGTTGGATTTGCTGGAGGACTTTCTGGAAGCGGAGAATTACCGCTATGAAAGGATTGATGGTGGAATTACTGGTAGCCAGAGACAGGATGCCATTGATAGGTTTAATTGTAAGTTGATTATATAGTTAGATTTGAGGTATGAAGTCGTATCTGAAATGAAAATAATCTCCAATTAACTTTAGTTATATATGTCATGAATTGTGCAAATTGTAAAGACCAGTGGTGATTTTTAGTGAGTGAAGGGTGTAAAGATGAAATATGAAACATCAGCAAGGACAAGAGGATGCAACATTGTTGGAAGATATATAGTAAGAAGCTTATGAATGAGGGAGAAAAGGTTCAGCAGAAAATAGATATGGACAGCATATTGCATAATGGAAGCAAGAAAGCAATTAGGAATATAAACATACGCATATGTCATTTAATGTCTGTTTTGTCTTATTTTTTTGCCCCCTTTACTCCAGCCAAAGAAGCCCCTGCTTTCTGTTTCCTGCTGTCCACAAGGGCTGGTGGCCTAGGTATTAATCTGGCCACTGCCGATACTGTTATCATATATGACTCCGATTGGAATCCTCATAACGACATTCAGGTGCGTAGGACTCCTCTCATGCAGTGCCAAGATGTTTTTCTTGGGACCCTAAGCTAGGGTGAAATATGTTTCCGTGTATAAATTAGATATACTAATATGTTTACATGTTGCAAAGAATGCATTGCTGTTGGCAATGATTTTTTTTTTTTTTTTTTAATATAGAATGTTCGCACTTATTTATTCATAATTGTATTGTGGTCATGATAACCATTTTCTATGTCATGACCGAGAGAGGTTGACTTGACTGCAGATAGTTTCTCAGGGTTTCTGCATAATATGTAACTTACAGAAATTGTATTGACTCACAATGCTTCCAAGTCCCCTTTAAGGTAGTTGATTGTTAGCCCTTAAAATCATTTTTATAAACATCATTTTCCATCACTATGACTACCCTACAGGCTTTCAGTCGTGCTCATCGCATCGGTCAGGCCAACAAGGTTATGATCTACCGCTTTGTGACTCGTAACTCTGTGGAGGAGCGTATCACCCAGGTGGCAAAACGCAAGATGATGTTGACCCACTTGGTGGTCCGACCAGGTCTTGGCAACAAAGGCGGAACCATGAGTAAGAAGGAACTGGATGACATTCTCAAATTTGGCACTGAGGAACTCTTCAAGGATGAAGAGGGTAAAGACGGTAAGCTATGTATGCATTATCAGAATCCCAGTCCATCATCTGTCTAATCTAATTGCTCTCTAATTTTTTATTTTTGCACAATATTGAGTTCGATTTGTATACATTATTATTTATCCGTTGATTGTAGGTAGAAGAGAATGTCGTGATAGAGTGAATGGTTGTCTTGAACATTTTGAGACTGTTAGATTGTAAAGTTCAATTTCCATTTACATAGGCTCTGAGGATCGTATTGTCTATGACGATGCAGCTATCAAGAAACTGTTGGACCGCACTCAGGCAGGCCAGGAGGAGAAGGTTATGGCCATGAATGAGTATCTGAGCTCTTTCAAAGTGGCCACATACACTATTCAAGAAGGCGACGAAGAGGTAAGACATCAGCCTTTGATGACATACATAACGAGTTCATATCCGTTCCCTAAAATTAATATAATGTGACAAGGCCAGAGATTGTAGTAAGCCTTTCAGGGGTAAGAAAGCCAGGCAAACAGCTCCTAGACCAATGACAAGTACATGACACTGTCACCCCAGATGTGAATAACAAGAAAATGTAATGTTCTCTTTAAATCTGGTGGCTTTTTAACAAATGCTACGCTGTCTCTTCCAGGAGGAACCTGAGACTGAGGTGTTGAAGCAGGAGGCGGAGCATGCTGATCCAGCCTATTGGGAGAAACTGCTGCGTCATCACTATGAGCAACAGCAGGAGGACCTGGCCCGTACCCTTGGCAAGGGCAAACGTATCCGCAAACAGGTCAATTACAATGATGCCATGAACGGTCATGATGAGGAGGCTTGGAAGGAGAATCTTTCTGATTATGACTCAGACTTTAGTCAAGGTAGGTGCTTACTGTCTTTCCTGGGATCATTGCTGTATGAACTGCAATCTTTTTTTTTTAAACCTAAGTCTGAGTGTTAGTTTGGATTGGTGAATGTCTATAAATACATATGTATCAGTTGTGTTTGTAAGAGCGTGTAAGGGTACAGATCCATAAGTTAGTTTGTGCATGTAAATCTATTGAAAAAATAATGGCGTTCATCTAGTAGTAGTGTATATTGATATTCAATCAGAGCAATTTATGTTTCACTTTATTTCTCCTTCCAAAAGTAGTGAAATTGAATTGAACAGGACATATGACTTTTAATTTCTTTCTCTCAGCAGGGTAAGATTGAGTCTTCTTCCTTTTTTGAATTTTTCTCTTTACAATAATACCCTTATTCCTTATACTGGGAAGACACCATATCTTTGTCTTTATATGGATGATTCTTTCATATGAGGGATAATGTTCTGATTCATGTTAATGTTGAACAGATTCTGTCATATCATATTTATTTTCAATTTTTTCTATGTCTGCCAGTCAATGAAGAAGATGATGATGACTTTGACGACAAGCAGGACGGCCAACATACTGCCAGTAAGACATTGCTTTTCTTTCTTTTTTTTCTCTTCTTTCTTTTTTTCTTTCTTCTTTTAAATCAATTCTAAGGTTTCAACCTTCTGCTCAGTGTTCTTGTTCTTCATTACAACAACAAAGTTGTTTTTTGTTGTTGATTTGATTTTTTTTTTGTTTTTCTTTTCTCCTAATGGGTGTGAGGTTTGGGAGTTATTTTAGGTGCTATTAAAGTCATTAGCTACCTTTCCTAATGGACACAAATTTCATCCATGTTCAGCCCGCAGCAGGAGAAGGAATGAGAAAGACAAGCCCTTGCCTCCTCTTTTGGCCAGAGTCAACGGACAGATTGAGGTCAGTTTGCTTTCCTTTCTTGAATTTTCATGAGAACTTAATTACGTAGTCATTGCCTGGATTTGGTAATACA
>JBCJKE010357408.1:0-14816 GCA_039654525.1 Melibe bucephala | reverse complement strand
CCCCCCCCCCCCCCCCCCCCCCCCCCCCCCCTCCCCCCCCCCCCCCCCCCCCCTCCCCTCCTTTTTTTTGTTTTTTGTTTTTGCTTGTTTGTTTGGTTTTGTTGTTCCTTTTTTTTCCTTTCCTTTTTCTTTTTTTTTTTGTTTGTTTTGTTTTTGGTTTGTTTTGTTTTGTTTTTTTGCTTTGTTTTTTAGATGTAGATGCAACTTCGAAGGATATAAAACCAATACACAAAGAGAAATAAATCAACGGTTCTAAAATGTTTAATTTTATTGGCCCCCAACTTGTGACGACGTCACCTGTCGCTTTGCTGTGTTTTAACGGGCTAGACCACACTAGCCTCACAGATAGTTTTATTTATCAATTATCTTTTAAAATTATTTATTTATTTATTTATCCATCCATCGATTAATTTTAGTTTTCCAATTTGTATTCGTTTCACCATTAACACGGATGTGACCAAAAGCTGCCTGCTGTTTCTGGCTAGATCTGTGCTCTTGTTTGCATCTGTGTCTTTCCCCTAAAACTTGTGTCAGCGTATGCCATGTGGTTGAATATGTCTACCATATTGCCTTTCTCTCTCCTCGAATATTTCTAATCTCATTTATGCCTTAGCCTCCCGATACCTTTGTCAAACAAATTTCATTCAAACTGCCTGCACGGATTAAATACAAAGTACAGATCATTAACCATTGCATTGCCATTTCATGAAACCCTTTTCTGATAAAACATTTAGTTGTTTTAAATATAAAATTTACGATTTGTATTTTGGGATTAAAGGGTTTGGTTTTTTTTTCCTAATCTTTTTTTTTTAATATGCCTCTTGTCGTTTTGAGATACACCAAGAATAGTTACTTCGCTTTTCTCTAATCGTGTGAAATCAGATGATGTTTTATTGCTGGTTTTTGAAAGAGTGATGATTACAATAGTAAGGTATAATACAATTGTGTATCATAGAGTCCACAGAAGTGTGAGTCAGTGGACTTAAAAGGAATTGGGGCATAGGGACATTATGAATGTTACCACCACCACCACCACCACCCCTAACTCTTTCCCAAATGCTTCCCGTGAGATACATACACCCACAAATTCACACCCACTCAAAACTAAAAAGGAAAAACAAGAACAAACATAAAACAAAGCAATTAAAAGAAACAAAGACCAAAGATAAAATACCTCTCACACACACACAAGAAAATCAGAACAAAAACAAAACGAAACCATTAAAAAAACCTGAACTTAAATTAAAAAAAAAACAAACCTTTATTTTATTATTCCATGACGGAATCATGGACCCCAGACGTCTGTGTCTTCTTTTTGCCATCTTTTTATGAAATATTATGGCCATGGTTGGC
Organism: Melibe bucephala; assembly: GCA_039654525.1. Classification (NCBI taxonomy): domain Eukaryota; kingdom Metazoa; phylum Mollusca; class Gastropoda; order Nudibranchia; family Dendronotidae; genus Melibe; species Melibe bucephala. Next base: position 13,463 of record JBCJKE010357408.1, on the reverse strand, counting down.
TAAGATACCTTTTTTAGGTGCCTTTGAATAACATGCTGTAAAATGCATAGAATAACCAAATTTTGGTCCATTGAAAATGTGCATACTATTGTTTCAAACACATCTTTGTCAATTAAAGATATAATGTGTAATTTTGCAAATGTCCTTGAATAGAAAGATGGAAATTGAAGTGGCCTTTGTCCAATGCAGGCTCCCTCTTTGAACTTGTATTGAGGGATTGTAGGATTGAAAAGATACTGTTGTTATTGTATTGCTTTATTGACATATGGCTACATTGGGTACCTTTGTTTCAATGCAATGTAGATCTATTTTGGTAGCTCTTTGTTTCAATGCAATGTATGTCTATTTCGTACCTTTGTTCCAATGCCATGTAAGTCTATTTTGTACCTTTGGTTCAATACCTTGTTGGTTTATTTTGGTTGTTTTCTGTCTCTGGATCATTGGTTTGAGTTGTCGAAGATTTTCTGGTTTTTCGCAGTCCAATGATAAGTTTAACAAGTTTCAGGAAAAAATAATTGGAAAAAATTAATAAAGGAAATACTGTCTGTGACCCAAAGGTAACATCTTAGGATCAAAATGAGAAAGCCGGAAGACCAGATTTCATCTTTAGGTTGAGAACTGGCTGCTTGCCTTTCACGTAGTGCCTAAACAGAATACTGCCGGGGTCTTCCCCACATTTTCTTTGGTTGCATCGAAGAACAAAATGCATCACTTCAGTTTGATTGGGATTCAGTCATAGAATTAAATAATATAATGTTATATTAGATAAGGCAGATTTTTATCAAGTTTTATTGCTATTGTTATCAAGTTATATTTCTATTGTTATCAAGTTTTATTTCTTCATTTTTCCATCAGCAACAAGAACAGGATCCCACCAATTTGTACATTGCCAATCTCCCCATGTACTTTGCGGAGAAAAATTTAGAGAATATGTTCAAGGAATATGGCACTGTCATTTCAACACGAATCTTGCGCAAACCTGATGGATTCAGTCGAGGAGTTGGATTTGCCCGCATGGAATCAAAGGAGAAATGTGACCGAATAATCGAAGCATTTAACAACAAAATGTTGCCAGGTATTTTATTGTTTTGTTTTCTATCCAACTTATAATTTAAAGTTAAAGAATGCCCATATGATATAATGATTCATAGAACAATTTATTATTGATGTGTACATATATATGTTCATTTTTTCTTCAGGAATGTCTCATGTCAACTAAATTTGAATAATTAAAAGATTCCTCACACTTAAATCATTGTGAAAGTGCATACACTTAGGATGTTACTGTAATACTCATAGTATGGTTATTAAATTAAAGGTTAAATTAAGGTTATTAAATTTAGCCAGACACTGTCAGTTCCATGTGTATCTTTTCTCTATAATGATATCTTCTTCCTTTTCCCCATTGTAGGTTGCGGAGAACCTTTATTAGTAAAATTTGCAGACAGCGGAAACAAAAAGAAGACAAACATACCATCACCTTTTGCACCTAGATTATATACACCAGGAAGAGATGATGCAAGCATTTCTGTAAGAAATATTTTGGGGTCCTACTTAATTGAATTTAATGCCCATCATTGTGAGTCCTGACTATCCTTTTCTTGGGACTGAAAAACAATAATATCTCATTTCATTCCATCTCCCAACATTCACTCTAAATCTCATAAGGGCTGAATGAATCAAGGTTATCCAATAGTCTGTCTCATTGGTTGCAAAGGAGGGTTGAGTAAATTAAATTAAGAGTTTTGAATCATTATTGGGATGTAATTCAATTTTGATATGAAAATGAAGCTTAACTTACACTTACGACTTAACGGCAGATTTAATTTTATATCTATTTGAAAAGATATTCTCCTGTCCTATCCCTCCCTCCCCCCCTCCCATACACACATACTCACACTCATTTTTCCGATTTCCACTATATACTTCACATGCCCATTTTTCCATCCCCAGGCTTATCAACTTGCTTTTGAGCAACAGGCATTAGCAGCAAATCTTAATGGGTAAGTTAGCTGTTTCTCTTGTCAAATAATGTATTCTTCTCTTTCTTTCATTAATCTTTTCCTTCAGTTATATTGTTTTGCATAAATCTTTCCCTCTCCACTCTTTCCTTTCTCTCTTCCCACCTTTGCTAAAAAAAACCCACAAAAAAACAACTAAAAACAACCAAGCATGCAGTCACATTCAATCATATTGCCTTTTCCTTTTTTTTTTTCTTTCTTTTCGTGTTTTTTGTTGTTTTTTTTGTTGTTTTTGTTTTGTTTTGGTTTTTTTTATTTTTAGAGGTTTTCATAGTAGGTTGGGATGGGCTTCTTATCAATCAAAAGCCAAGACAATGAAACTAAACAAGAAAACTTCGCTTTCATACATTCCCTATTTTCTCAGTGGTTTCATCATAGTCTTGTCTTCATATTATACAATGTATTCAATTTTTTTTTTTTTTATCACAATTACAGGCAATACATCAACTACGCTGGGATGCCAACACCTGCCATCGTCCCAGCAGGCCTCATGCCAAGAGCCTACACCTCCGTAGCGGCAACCACGCCAGTCACCACATACCAAATGTCCTCCAATCCCGCCACCACTGCCTGGGTGCCTCAATATGTGGTACAGCCGCACCAAATGCAACACGTAAGTCTCACAATGTCGCAGTAAAGTTGGGGATGGGAACTGGGGAAATTTGAAGCATTAAACAGAAACGGAAAAAAAAGTGAAGAAAAAAAAAAGTAAAGAAAATTTTAAATTGTACATCATTTATGCCAATTATGATTATAATTTCAACACAACTGTTATTTTTCAAAAAGGTGTAGAGGATATTTATGGAAATAAGTGTTGTTTTGAATGAGATAGCAATAGTGATTTATTATCATTATATACAATATTAAACATGATTGAGGTATAGAAATGAATGAGGTGCTGTATATTATAATGTAAAGAAAAAAAAAGAGGCATACCGGTGACATCATTTCAAACAATAACTGCAATAACTCACTGCAAAATGAGGTCCATCTTTTACAAAATAAAATCAGGGATATTTAGAGACATAATAAAAAGCGTAACAAAAGCAATTCCACCAAATTGATAAAAGTTTATGGAAAGTCATGCAGATTATTCAATGTCAAAGTTGTTTAATAATCTTCATTCTTACAGTAAAAGAAATATGTGCGTCTGAAAATTATAAAAACAGCCCAGAGACTCAGATGTATGAGATTTTAAGAAACATATTTCAAATTAATCTTTTCAAAAATATTTTAACGTGGTGTTCTTCAATTTATTTGCATGGGTATAATATCTTCTTTTGTTTATTTTAATACACAAGGTGATTGAATGAAGTTGACCCGACTGAGAATAATCTTTTAAACTTTATCTTAATGATTATGGGATGCTAATTAAGCACGTTGTGTTTTAAGCCACATTTCAAGCTATATGATTTGAAAAAAAAAGAAAAAAAAAAGAAAGCTTTTCTTCTCGTGTCAAGACACAAGTCTCAAGGATTATTTGAGGCATAAAAAGTTTTGATGAACGTCCAGCATTAACATCATCAAACCACATGGATTTACTAAAATATTTGCAGTTGCATTTTATTTACTCCATCCTCTTTCATCATCTCCCCCCGTTTGTTTTTTGTTTTTTGTTGTTGTTGTTTTGTGTTTTTTTTTCGTTTTTTTGTTTTTTGTTTTTTTGTTTTTGTTTTTTTTGTTTGTTTGTTTTTTTTCGTTTTTTCTTGGCCCATCACAATTTGTTTTGAGTAGTGCCTGACTTAAGCATGTTGACTTGGAATAATTTTTTCCTTTAACTGGCCATGGCAAATGCAAATAGTTCCGGCTAGATGCCTGGTTGAAATTTTGATGTGCATGCTGTGTGTGCATTCATCTTCTATCAAATTTTTCCGCATTTGACTTTTTAAAAAGATTAACTTATTAGTTCAATGTTTGAAATTTAATGCTTTTTAAAATGGATTTAAGAGGAATTAACTGAACTAAGACGCTAATTGTTTCATATGTTTTGTTTGATGAATAAGTTTTGCTGCATGGGAATGCATTAGTTTTATCCTTTTTCTCTTTTCTATTGATAGGGGTGCTTGCTTATAAGAAGAAAGACAATTCATCAATATTTTTGCCACAATTTTAATGAAAATATTGGGATGGACAAAGTTTAATCATATATAGTATTAAGACCAATGAAAAATGACAAGATGCCACTTTCATAGTCTTTTTGAAATGCACAATTAAGGAAAGTAAAAAGTAATAGTAAATGGAAAGGCCTATTACATGGTTGAAAAATGTTACATTTACGTTTTTCCCTGAATGATATATAAAAAGATATCAATTTCAATTGGAGGATCTGTTACAACCTGCTGACAAAGCAACGCATTCATTATGCCAAACCTCAGACATATTTATTAGAAGCCTTCCAGCCAGACAAGAAAAGCACAGTGTTAGTGATGCATTTTTTCAAACGTAGCAAATCAAATTAAAATTATTTTGAAAAAAAAATTGATCTGAAATTGCACTGTATCATTGGTTCTATCAAATAGAATCTGTGGCACTGTGATTATCATTTTATCATTTCACCACGGTGTAACCCGACCTAGTGTTTAGAATTCTTCTAATTAAGCTAGTGAAAAAGTTTTTAGTTCAGCATTAAGAGCAGTGATTGATCAATTGCTTACTTAGTGTGCAGGTATTCTGATTAGCCTATCACAAAACTAGCAATTTGTGGGTGATTTCTCTTATTGCTGAAATAAACATGTTCCTTTCCATTGGACCGATTAGCCATTCATGATACTTGAAGGATGTCATTGCTGTAACGAAGATTGCTTACAATTTAATTAGATATATCGTGCTAACTATTTAAACAAATATATGGTTTAAAACATTAAGCTAAGGAAGTTGAATGCTTTGCATAAAGGAGGACCCTTAGGATTACTACTGATAGGAGTAGGTTAGGACTTATAGGTTAGGAAAAACTACAAATATGATATGGGATATAAAAAAACCCAAAAAACTATTGATATAATGTATAATTGAAAAAACAAAACAAAAACCCAACAACAAGAAATGACTGATTTGATTTGATTTGAAATATAACAAAAAAAGAAATATCAAAGTGCTTGTGTGAAGTGTGGTAGGAAAATCTACTCATTTCATATGTGATAGACAAAAAACTAGTGATATAAAATGATATGATATGCAATAGAAAAGAAAGTGTATACCTGAAATGCTATATAATATAATAGCCGCAGTGTTCTACAGTAAGGTACATAAATGTTTCTATGAGCTTAACATCACATTGCGTGTAATGTAGTGTAGTGGTTTTCTGTAGATCTGCCTATAGCATTGTTGGTTGGCACTAGAAAAGTATTCGGCACAATTAGTTTTTTTCCATGCATGTGGTGTTTTACGTCTTTGTGTGTGTGTGCGTGTGTGTGTCTAACAGTGTGGTGTCTCTAATCTGCAGATACTGCCGTCTGCCGCAGTCCACCCGGATGTGTCCGCCATGTTGGACCCCAACGCGCTGATGTAACACTTCCATCAATAGCGCCCACTACGCAGCCTCATTTTGTGTCTACCTGTCCACAATCTGTGTGTTTCTTCGCGGCAGATGCATAACTTTTGAAAACATCTTATTTTCTTAATATTTTTTTCTCTTTTTATCCCTTTTCCTGTCGCTTGCAAATTGTTCACAAATCATCTAGAGCAATAAGGTTTTTTGCATTGCTATGTTTGTACTTTTTGTGCACGGAATTTGTTCCTTTTAGTTGATTTTTTTTTTCCCCTTTTTTTTTTCCAAGCCAATTTACACATGTACTTTAAATTTTTAAAACATGTGATTTTACCTTAAAATGTTTTTGCTTTTACATTTTGTTCCAATTAAATTATTATACATTTTGAAATGGATCTGTATGAACGGATTGTTCTTTTTGCAAATAAATTGATTGTAATGAGTAATGTCTTCTTTTTCATGTCCTATGCCCATTTCAAAACTAATTGAAGATTGTACAGTTGAGTCCAACAACTATCCAAATTGTTTTCTTATAACATACATTTTCAGCGTCAGATTTAGGTATTTGTCATCAGACATAAGATACTGAATTTCCATATTTACACTTTTATGCCATTGTTGTAGAAATGAGATATAATAATAATGATAATACAAAAATAAACAACAGCTTCCATTTTTCCCTTCCCTTGGTTAAAGCAATTTTTCACAAGCATTTAGGTAATGCCATTCCTTTTGTTTACCTATTTATTAATTTATTAAACAATTTGACTTGTTACAAAATGCAAATTTAGAGAAAATTGTGAAACTATATTCTTTGAACTGTGATAGATTTTAATATTATCATTAAATTGCATGTTTATTGACTTATGAAAATCAAATAGCTATTTAGTAACATCAGTGATAGAAATTTGACAACTGCCCCTAGTTGTCTTTTTATGGTTTTCTTGTTTTTAAATGCTTTGTTGATCAAACTGTTTTTCACATTGCTTTGTTAATTCAACCTCTTTTCATCTAGTTCTCTTCTTTTGTTTTTCTTCTCTTGTTTCTCTTTTGAATTCATAATATAGACAAAAAGTGAACTGTCTTTCTTACTGTTGTTTCAAATGGAAAGGAAAATGTATGACAAGTAAAGTGTTTTGGGATACAATTTGAAAGAAAAAAGGGAATCAATTTGTCATTTCTCAAAAAAAAAAAAATATCACTTTGCTTTAAGATCTTAAAAAAGAAATAATTTTTCATGTAGCCAAGTGAATACATTTTTTCTTTCTTTCTTTCTTTTATCTCTGTAGTTTGGTTTGTTTTATTTTGCTTTTGTTTTTGTTTTTGTTTTTATTTTTTTGTTTTTTTAGGAGAAGTCTTGAAGAAGTGGCATGCACACGGAAAGAGATAAATTTTTATTTTACAAATACTTAAGTGAATTTTTAAAAAATTGCTCTCTTATTATTATTTTTATCATCATTATTATTATTATTATTATTATTTTTATTATTATTATTATTGTTTTTATTGTTATTATTATGTCATGATCAGCATTCAATAATTTTTATGTAAATTGTTTACGCAAACATGTTTTGTATTTCTCGTTGGGTTAATTTTTATTGTAATTCTATGCAAGTTTCTCATTACGCATTGAAACTGTAGACATATTTTTCTGTAAAAAATTATTTTCAATGGGATTGCTCTTTTGAGCCAAATGCATATGAGAAGAGGGGAATGACTTTGATTTTGTTCAACGTATATTTCCTTTTCCCCTCACTTGCCTGCAAATACATAATACTAAGATCTGTGGTTTTGTTCTTCTCATATGTCATCGGCTCATCCCCACCTAATGTATGTCTTTTACAGTCTCTACTCCCTGTCATTAACAGATTTGTGGGCTTTGTTTTTTATTTAATATTTACTTTTACATTTCTCTCTGTCCCATGAAACGATCATTGTCTTTATGCATTGTTTCTTTTCTTTACTTCTTTCCCCCTCCTTCATTGCCATTTCTTGTCTTTCTAATTCAGTTAAATTGAGTGCATGTGGACCTAATCCAACCAGCCCACGGTCACACCATTACACCAACACAGAATGAGTGTGTAGATCCACATATTTTTTTTTCAAAATGTTTTTAATACACTAACCGTCACAAATATCACAAATGCATCGGACTGTTAGTTTATATCATGCGGTGATGCGGATGAAATATGAATGCAGATGATTTCTTTAGACAAGATATTAACTCAATCTTTTGAAAAAAAATTGGTTCCAGTGAAACAATAGGCTTAATATATAATTATCAGCTTGCAATGTGGCATTGGTCTTTGGGGGCCTGGAAGGGTGTGTGTTGAAGGTCAGAGACGTCACTATGATTTGTGATTGAGGTTTATTTTGGTTACAGATCATCTCCAGCAGCAACCATGCAGGTTCGAGCCCTTCGCTCGATCCTTCCTCCATGATTCCACAACTGACAACACAGATGGGGCAGCTACAGCTGTCGTCCACCTCGGTAGGCAGTCTGCATGTGGCATAATGCAGTGTCTTAAACGTTTCCCTTCTGCTTCAATCTTTCTCAGATATTGTTCTCACATCTGAAATCTGGCTTGTTTGTTCATTTCTTTCTTCTTCTTTTTTTTCTTTCTTTTCCTTATTAGTATTTTGTGTTTTCATGTACTTGTCTTTTTTGTGTGTTAAAAGTAAGGAGATTGTTTGTATATGTATGTTTACATTTTCCCAGTTGTGGTGTGGGAATGCGAAAGAAGCTTCCCATAGGACATTGAATCAATAGGAATTCCTGCTTAGATCAATCTTTTGTCGTGGGAAGTTGACTTAACTGCTGTCCGCCAGTTTGCTTCCCTATCTCACCTTCCTGTGTGTCATGTGTTGTTTTGATTATTAACCAGTTTTCTGATTTGTGAAAGATGGCAGTCTGCATGTATATTATAATCAGTGGGACTTTTTTTATGAAGAAGGGAAACAAAGCCTAACATTGATGTTATCAGCAGCTGATGACAGCTGGCATGAGTGTAGAATGGATGTTGGCCCAGATGCATGATGGGACCAATTCATTGTGACAGGTTAGATTGTTTCATCTTCCATTGTTTCTCATGAGCCGATTTCAATTGCTGTAAATGACAATTTTCAATATTCTTTTACCCTTTTTTTTTTTTTTTTTTTTTTTTTTTTTTTGTAAAGCCAGTGCCTTTAATACCCCACCATGCATTTCAGTGTTAACATCGTACAATTTGTTTCCGTATTTTCAAGTCATTCGAAACACTCTTAGAAACTTCAATAGAAAGTAAAAGGACTGCATTTGGCAAGCTTTTTGCAATGATCCATTTTTTTTCTTTGTTCCCGTTTCCATATACATGTATCATTTCTTCAACTCATTGTATCCTCCAGTGTCTGAAGCTGAGTTTATGAGGTCAAATGCGTTTTATCTTTTGTGTGTGCTGGACCACCGGTGACATTTTCATACTTTCACATTTACAAAAATTAGATTGATGGAAATTGAAGTGATAGAATCATACAGAATTTTGTCTTCTCCATCATTCCCAAATAAAAGTCTGTCTTTTAAATTGCATCTTTTGGCCATGCCATTTGTGTTGAGCATACCGCAAATCTTCAGCTTTAGAGTGAGAATGTCTTATACTATGTCTCTTCCCATAGATATTCTTGGTGTCTCTGCAGACAGATATTCTTTCTTAGTTCTTTTTTGTTTTGTTTTGTTGTTTGTTTGTTTTTTTGTGGGGTTTTTTGTTGTTGTTTGGTTTAGTTTTTTGTCTGCAATTTTGAGGTAAGTTCATTATCTCGTGTTCATAAAGTCTTATCTGTTCTGGTGGGGATTTTCTGTTGTTGTTTTATTTTCTTTTGTGGTTGTTTCTTTTCTATTTCTTGTAGGTGTAGAAGAAATGATGGGGTATGAGAGGGATAGGTGGGTGTAGTGTTTTGCTTTTCCACCAACGGGAAGTTTTGCTGATTTTATTTCCTGTGATTATGTCAATGCATAAACTTATGTAAAGTAGATCCTTGTTTCGTGCTTGGGTTTTTAACCCATCATAATTGTTCCTTCTATTTGCTCTTGGGACAGATTTTTTTGGAGCAATTTGGCTATCTACTTTTTTCATTACAGAATAAAGTTACTTGAAATCATGATGATTAAGTGTACATAGTTGAGAGCCGATCATTTTAAAATCTATTTTAATGTATTACATTGATTGCTATTTGCAGTATGTCCATTTGTGCTTTTCCTGAATTTTTTCTTTTCACTGATGGCTGCCGGTATTCATGTTTTTATCATTTTTGGGGGGTTTTGGCATTTTTTGTTGGTTTTTTTTTTTTGTTTTTTTGTTTTTTGGGGGTTGTTTTTATTTTGTTTTTTTGGTTTTTTTGGGGGGAGGGTATCTTTAAATTTGGTTTTAACTAATGATTTTAAAAAATTTTATTCTATTTTTTATGGGTTTGTTTGCTTGCTTTTTTATTTTTATTTATTTTTTGGTGGGTTTTTGGGTGTTTGTTATTTTAACGGGGGTTCATTTATTTTTGTATTATTATTTAATTTTTAGGGATTTTATTTCCATAAGTCAATACTTTTTATTGAAACTATTTTTAACCTCCCTGCCCCCCTTTTTTTTAAAAAGCTTATGATATAATGACACCTTTGTCATTTTTTTCAAAATATCTATTTCCATTTTGAAATGACCTTTTTCAACCAAAGAAATTAAAAGTGAAAATCCAAATAACATATTATACATACACAATGATAATAATAATGATGATATAGAGTTGTCAAGAGGAGGATTTAACAAAAAACAAAAGAAGAAATGGCTTTAGAATGTGAATCCATCATTATGTTTTCATCATTAAAATAGTTTAATAATTTTTACCCAACATACCTCAACAAATTTGTCTATTGTTTAAGTCTTTTTCTCACTAGTGTGGTCTGCTTTATCTGCTCAGGACACACCATCAACAAATTTTTTTTGCTGTTGTCATCATCTTTATTTTGGTTTCAAGATTCCTTTTGAAAAATCATCTTATTTGTTCAGAGTTGTTTTTATGTTTTGTTTCGTTTCACGTTGTTTTTGGTTTATTTTTTTTAAGTTGAGTGGAGCCACTGCTGATCTTTCTTTTGAAAAGAGTTGCATTTGCAAGTTTTATGTAGATACTCCTTACATCTAGAGGGCCACTCCTTTTTTTCTATGTATGGTATCACCACGTCCACAAAATGATTCAAGACTTGTACATAATAATAGTGTGAAATTCACAGCTTACAATGTTAGCATATTATCAATGAATTAGAATTGATTGTGGTGTGAGATTTTTCCGGGACTTAACCCTTCAAAGTTATATCATTCAGTCATAATTTTTCGGAACAAAGATTACAAGAGGGAGCATTTGTGTAAAAGGATTGTGTATTTATGTTCGTAGATTTTTAATGCCATCAAATATTATTTGTCATGGTTTTAATTATGGGTATCTTTGTAACATACATAGATCTAGGTGCTGAATTCATGACTCAACGTTCAATACATGTCACCATAACATGTGTTAATTCTCTGTTCTTCTTTTCTCCATCTCTGCTTCTCATTTTCACATGTAAGTGGAGTCATGTTTTAATTAAGGCTCCTACATTTTATATCTCATTGGAGAAATTATAACTACCTTGACTTAAAAATTATACTATAAACATTGACGTGGATAAACGCTGATTTTATTCATTGTCTGAGTGTTGCATTAATCCCTGAACCAACATAAAACTTATCTTAACTACTCTTACACTCAAAACAATAAAAAAAAATGTATTACTTAATTTTATTTCTATTTAAACGTATTACCAAGGAATATTAATGGCACACAACATGATTGCAATCTGAAATCACGACTGCAAAACATGTATTTTTAGTGTTAGCCCTCAACCATTACTCAAATCAGTAGGACTATACATATTCAATACCTTCCCCCCTTACTTTTTCAATGCACGAAACTGTAGGGACTTAATCTTTAAAAAACATATTTCTCATTACAATTTTACGCAACATAAATTATACGGTATAATCATTTATATTTCATAAACATGCTATGTTTTAGAGATTCTCATAAACATGCTATGTTTTAGAGTATTATTCAACGTAATCTCAGTTTCCTTGTTTTAAACATAAAATAACAGAACATGCATAAGTACATAAGAGTAAATTTACCTATATTCACAATATACACAACAGGTTAGTGTCAACTAATACACTATTATAATATATAAATAGTAATATCTTTAATCTTTTAATTGATTAAACTTAAACTTTTCCAATTTATCTTTTGTCCCGGCCCATTGACCATAGTAAAAAAAAATTCCAGCCCACTTTATATTTGTACAGTTTTTACACCGTAACATCTTACCATCAGACATGAATATCGGCACTCTTTCTGATGGATTCTATTTTTGATTTTTTTTCTTTAATTTCATGATGATGCTTTGTATGCTGTGTGTGAATTTGTTCATTATTAACTTGGGATAATTCTTTTAAAATGCCCTTATGTGTCTTTGCGATTTAAAATTCAACCACTCATTGCAATTTTGTATATGAAATGAATTCATGTTTATTGTTTGCCATGAAACCCCTCTTAAAATATTTTTATTTTTTTTCTTGTTTCATGGCATTCAGAAAATAATACATTGTTACCTCTTTTATGCTTTTTTAAATTTATTTGTGCTGCTTAGAAAAGTTAAAATTTTAATTTTAGATTACTGTTGGTTTTTAGTTTCTTTTCATTTAAAAAAAATAATTTTGGAGTATTCTTATAATTTGTTTGGGTTTACCAAACTTAAGTTAAACCGCTCCAGTGGGTCAGGTTTGGTTATTCGTTTTTCGATTGACATCAAAATCATCTCAATCGCACCCATCCTGTTTATCATCCAGTATTTTTTTTTTTTTTTTTTTTTTAATTTTTAAATTTTGAAATTGGTCCCTTTGTTATTCTATTTTTTATTGTCATTTTTACAGTAGAGTGGAAAGTTTATGTTGGGTTTCTTCCTGTGGGTGAAACGGACGAAAAGTTTGTCTTTTGTTTGTTTTGTTTCGTTTCGGTGTTGGTTTTGGTTTTTTTCCCTTCTTGCGTTTGTGTTGCTCAGGAAAACATCTTTGAATCATGGGATGGCAAATTAAGATTCTTCCCTGCCTTAAATGATACTTATCTTGTAATTTTGTTTGGAGTTAGAGAAAGTATATTTATATAATATAATTATAATATATGTGTACGTATGCAAAAGTGCGTGTGCGTTTGTATGTGTGTGTGTTTGTGTGTGTGTGTGATTTTTATATAATAACTTTACAATTTTTACTCACCGTCTAGTGATATTCTTTGAGTTTCGGGTTTGAATTAATAAATGTCAAAGGAGAGGGGAAAGTAGTCTTCGTTTATTTGTGTGGGTTTTACCCCCATTGTATTTGGGGAAGGGGACGGTGGGGGCATATGCTTTTTTTTTTTTTTCATGATTGCTTTTTGCGGTGGTGGGTGTTATTCTTTTTAAAATATTTTGTGGCTTGACCCTTGAAAAAAAAATCACAAAAACATTTTACCAATTGAGATGAACCATTAATTTCTTGTTTTGAATATTGCTTTGATGGGTTGTTTTGTTGTTATTGTTGTTGTTGGTTATTTTGTGGTGTTTCTTGTTTTGTTTTGTTTTGTTTTTTGTTGTTGGTGAATATTTCTTTAATTAACCAATTTTTTATTTATATTTTGACTTTTCATTCTTATTTCACTTTAAGATTCTTTTACCATGATACGTCTACTTGCATGATTTTTATTGTCACCCATGATTTTATGTTGTTATCGTTCCAGTGGAGTGTACTTGTTGTCATTGTGACCATTTCAAGATTTCTTTTGACAAGGTTCGCTTTGTGATCGTGTTACGGTATCTTAAAACTTGTGATTGTGTAACATTTATTGACTTTATGTTTTCTCTCGATCTG
>JBCJKE010355187.1:0-15920 GCA_039654525.1 Melibe bucephala | reverse complement strand
TCTCTCTCTCTCTCTCTCTCTCTCTCTCTCTCTCTCTCTCTCTCTCTCTCTCTCTCTCTCTCTCTCTCTTTTTTTTATTTTTTTTTAAATCACATTCTGTAATGTGAAAAGATTTTCCACTAATTGTAAAATTACAAACTAAGTTTAGGCAAGACTCCTTTGACTTTCTTAAGTTATGATTGTCACAACATGAGAGGTTATCTTATGATATCAGATTTGAATTAGAAATATATTAGAAATATATATATATATATAGCATTTCTCGTGGGAACCATTTAAAGTAAATGATACAGATAAGATAAAAATAAATCCATAAAGTAGGTGAATCAAAATCAACTTAACTTTCAAATAATATTCATAATGTGAAAGTAAAAGTACTAGTAGCTCGAATTGATTATTTCTATTTTTAAAGAGTAGTAAGAATTTATAGTTATACATTCTGCTAGCTTCAAGAAGTCTGAATACATGCTCATTAAAGTGACTAGGCCAGAAAATTAGATACTTCAAATGTCTCGTTTGTACTTCTCTAACTAGGAAAAACTAGAGTGGTAAGTCATAATTTTGGGCTGGACAAAATTTTCAATAAAATTTATGGAATTCTACACTTTTTTTAGCAGTTAAAGACAAAAGAGCAAATGATGGTGACCTTTACTCTCCAAAGAACTTAAGTTTGCAAACTGCTCAGATGTCGTAAAAAACACATTTCATTGATTGAAAAAAAATACCATGTACCTGTATAGATAATGGTCCTTATGTTTTCCCCTCTGCTCTTACTTCACTGAAATAATTGCATCATTGAGGTACATAAATTCTCCTACCCAACGCTTCAATGTTGTAAAATTAAAAAGGAGAACAAAAAGGGAATTTTGTCTCTACTCACATTGGTTTGTCTGGTAGGTCTTCCAAAGAACTGCAAAATGCCATAGGTACTTGAACGGAATTCAGTCCTAATTCACTCAAGCTTCCTTCTACTCTGACTCTGGCAGGAGCACGTTTAATGGGATGAATCACTATTTCTTTTTCCCCTATTGCAGGGGATGCTAAAGGATCATCTCGTCTTATATTACTACTGCCTCCTTCATCACAGACACTTGACTTTCCAGAACTACTCTTATCAAAAGAGCTAGACTGGGATGATGCTGTTTGAGAGCTTTTCCCGTAATCTTTGCTATTTTTTTCAACTTTCTGTTTCCTCCTTGAGCCATCCTGAGGCTCACAACCAGTTTCATCTCCTTTGATTAGTTGAGTCACTAAACGATCTGTGCGGCTCATGGGCTCCTGTCGAGTCAGGTCCTTTGCAACATGTGAAGATACATTCGGTGAAGAAAGGGCAAATTTATCTCTAAGAATACGTTCATTTTCAAGCATGGCTTGTACACGCTCATTTTCTTTCTTACGTATGGAAACCATTGACATGTTTAAAGAATTTCCAGAACTTGTTTTGGTAGCAACTTTCCACTGATTTCCAAGACTGGAATCCCATTCTTGACATGGGTAAGGTAAATTTCTACGGCTCGTTGATGGCATAGAATAACTCATTTCTTTCCATTTGAATGAATCTAAACCTTGTCTTCTATCTGACAATTCGCCATGACAACCAGACAGATGGGGCCCTTGTTCTTCTTTCTTGCTATTTTTATCCAATTCAGACCTGACCTGCTTTTTCAAACATTTGGCTTGCTCATATGCTGTATCAATGACTGTGCCAAGAAACTGAGAGACTGTCTTACAGTTTGATAGAGTTTCCCTCTCAGCATTTGAATGGTGTGCTAAAGGCTTTACTCCATGCTTTTGCCCTTGCTTGACGCAGGACTCACTAACTCTGACTGCTGTGGGACTCTTAAGACCATGAGATAAATTTACATAAGAGCATTGAGAGGAGTGTAGCGGGTTGATGGAATGCCTATTAATAGCGGATGCACCAGTGGTGTGACTTGGGCTGAGCATGTTGCTCATTTCAGGAGATCTGCTTGAGCTATTCTTCTCTCCAGGATAGGCAGTTGATGAAAACACTTTTTGCTCATCATGCCTTTGCCTTGACTCTTCTGCACTGAGCCATGGGTACCATAGAGGTTTGGACTTCTTTACAGGAGGTGACATCTTACTGGAAGACAGATTTACAGGTTGGAGTACAAAGGATGAAATTGGTGATGTAGGAGTTATTGGTGAATATACAGTCTGAGGCTTTGACTTTGACTTGGAGGAAGAAATACACAGGTTAAGTGGACTTGTGGATTCGTCTGACAATGAAGAGGGAGGCCATTGCCAACAGCAAGGGTAAGATGTACGAAGACTGTTGCCATCAATGCTCTTCTGGGGTGATAGATGACTGGGAATAGATGGATGACACTCAGAAGAAACTGTCAAGGGGTTTAGCAGGTTTGTGTCTTTGATGGGCCTTTCTCTAGAATACGGGCTTGGGTCCTTGGTGTCCATTTCAACTAGGGTTTCAGTGATAACAGGAATTTTAGGTCTCTCATCATCTGCATTGAGTGTTTCCTGCCTTGTTACTGGTACATCCTGGCTACTTTTTGTTGTTTCCAATGATTTATTCTTTTCTTTTATCCTTGCTCGATCATGTGAGTCACTCAGTGATACAACAGCTTCCTGTCGAAAAGGATCCCCACTCATATGATGATCAGGTTCTCCGGAGCTAACAAAGTCCTGACTGCTCCGAGACAATTGTGTTTCTTCAATGATGCAGTTAAGTGGACTAAGACATCTGACTGGTTGGGTCTTGACAGCATCACCAGGGGTGTGAGCCAGACCTTTGTCCTGGGCCTGGTCAGCTTCTTCCTCTACTTGACAAGTCTCATTAAAAGGAGAGTGATTGTTGGATTTTAATGTTGTCACAGGGGTCAAAGCAGCTTGACCACTATTTTCATGTGAGTCTTCAGATTTCTGATATGATGTCAGTGTTTGATGTAGAGCCTCAGAGTCTGATTGTGGATTTGTTGACATTGGCTTTTCATCAGGTTGTGGAGTCTGCACAGACTCTGGAGTTCTTGGGACACATTCATTCAGTCTATTCCACTTGGGTGAGGCTTTCAACTGACAATCATTTTGCAAAATCATCCCTGATTGAACTTTCTTTGTCCCTAATTCTACATCTATAGAAGCATTTTCTTGTGTACTTTCTTTCATTTCCTCTTCCATTTTGGATGACTCAGAGACTTTCTCTTTTACTTTTACAGAAGCTGAGGCAATATTACCATCTTCAAAGTTTGCTAGCTGAGAAAGTAAGGAATTAGAAGCTTCTGTGTTCTCAATTTCATCAGTGTTGACAGAAGTCATTTTAAGGATATCGCTCATGGACAGGGCAGTGCTCTTGACCTGTGCTCTTTTACTTCCCGATGCTCTGGTGGTTGCCTGACCATCTTTGGAATCAGAATCCATGGAATCATCCGTGGTGGCCATGCGTAAAATGTGTTTCATAGAAAATGGTGTGGTTTTTACTTTGGCCACTTGTGCCTGTCCATCTGGAGGTGTCTCTGTAACTTGGTCGGGTGACTCTGTTGAATGGTGGGAAAGGATCAAGTTGGAAGGTACAGGAGAGGACACAGCTCTAGTGTTGCCCAATCTATTCAAAGCAAAGGGACGTGTTCCAAAGTTAGAGGCACCATTGCATCCTGGTTTGATGCTGCTTCTCTGGTGGGATGAGAGAGGCATGAGTCTTCTCCTAACACTGGGACTAATGCTACTGCATCTATCCTGACACAGTTTGTTCTTTTTGTCTGTAGGTGAGAAGGGCAAAGGTGATGAGTCCAGCTCTTCTGAGTTTTGAGGAGAGGTGAAGGACATGGCCTCTAGTGATGGGCTGTATTCCCTAACATGATCACTTCCAGCTCTGTCCCCGTATTGTGCACCCACTT
This sequence comes from Melibe bucephala, assembly GCA_039654525.1. Taxonomy (NCBI): domain Eukaryota; kingdom Metazoa; phylum Mollusca; class Gastropoda; order Nudibranchia; family Dendronotidae; genus Melibe; species Melibe bucephala. The sequence goes on along the minus strand of JBCJKE010355187.1, from coordinate 12,048 downwards.
CATCAATCTGAGGAGGGGAGGAAGGAGAGTCCTGAGACTCAGTCAGGTTGGCTAGGGTGGCCATGTGCAATAGGCTCAAGCTGTTCAAAAGTTTTGAACCTCCTTTAACCTTCTTTTTCCTACCTCTGAGTGATGTGGATTGAAGACTGTTAGCCTTTCTTCGTCCTCTTGCAGAAATTGGCTTGCTGGTATTCCCCTTCTGGACTTTCACATTTTTACCCCGCGTGCTTCGACTGGCAACATGAGCAGGACTTGGATCACTAAGGTCGTCCTCGCTAGTGCTCATGATGTAATCTGAAGAATCAACACCATCGAGGTAATAATTGTAATGAGTGTCTTTACGCTGTCGCAGACGTTTCCGTGTGACCCCTGACCTATCCTCATCACTGGAGCTGCTTGCATTGCACTCATATTTTACATTGTTTTTTCGTTTTGGTTTTGAATGTGCTTTTGAGTTGCTTCCAGGTTCAGGAGCAGTCTTTGCTACTTTTGAGTAGGTCTTTGAACAGCTAACACTAACATTTACAGGATCAGAAGCAATGATGGCCTTAGAGTTTCTCCTGTCAGCACACAAATCCTGACCTATTGTGTTTGTCTCTGTTGTAGTTCTAGTAAGCCATGATGGCTTGCCCTTTTTAACACTCTCAGCTTCTGCACCATCTTTTTCACTGCATGGTGAGAAATTATGTTCATTGCTTTCCATTTCTTTCATCAAACATTCTTGGGAAACTTCATCGTCCTTAGTTGCAACACCTGTTGCAGGTATCCGATCTAGTGTTTCTGTGGGGATGTAAGATTCAAATTTAATTTGTAATGACCCTTTCTCAGAATCATTCTTTGTTTTGCTGTTTGGTTCTCCTAAGTCTGTAGTTTCTGATACTCCACTTGTATGATCAAAACAGAGTGATTCAATAATTGGAGAGTTATATTCTACGGTGGCATCCATTGGTTTCAATGATAAAGGAAGGTTTCCATTAAAATTGGATACACTTTCATTCAAGATAGTGTCATCAGTATCCGAATCTGATGAAATGTCTTCATAGAAAGCCATTTGACGTTTAATAAACTCTTTTCTTTCTTCCTCTCTCTCTAGAGTATTATGCTGTGTGGGTCCAATAGGATTTTTATCATGTTGATAAGGCAGTTTTTTCCTCTTTTCTGAATTGTTTTCTTCATCTTCATTCTCTCGAACAGTTATCTTTTCAACATCACTGGTTTGACATACAAATTCCTCGTTTTCGTTTCCTTCCAAAAGATTTGCAGATCTCATTTCCTGAACTGGAACTTCTGTAACATCAATGAATTTTTTCATCAGATCCAAAGATTTTTCTACCTCTGCCTTAGGGTGTTTGTTCCCTTGAGACATTTCTTGACTTATTAGTAATCGTTTTTCTTTGTTTTCATCATTATACTGCAATGTCTCACTTTCATATTCTCTTCTCTTTTCATCATACTGTTCTTTCTCTGTGTCAACATCTTCCATTGTTTCTTTTTCAAATTTGCTCTTCCTTTTTGAAATATCGAATTCTTTATCAATTCCAGATGTGGCTATAATTTCTTCATTCATTTCAATGTCTTTATCTGCTCTTCGTTTTTGCGATCCTCTCAAAAGTCTTAATTTCTTGAAAGTCTTTCGACGCTTCTTGTTTCTGTGAGAGTTTTTCGGAAAAAATGATTCCTTTGCTTCTTTGGCATTGTCCTCCACTTCCTTAAGATTGACCATCCCTACTTCCTGTCCTTCCCTTTCAGCTCCTTTACCAAAGAAGAGCTTCAAGCGACATGTGACTCCTGGCTTGCTGCCTGATGTAACATTCCCTGTATTATTAAATGATTTTGCAGACATAAATTCCTTTTCAGCATCTGAGATATCATCTCCATCTTGATTTTGTTCTTCATTTTCTGACACAGATATGCGAGGAGGCATAAATAAGTTAGAAGCGGGGTTTTTGTTACTTATTGATGATTCATCACCTGAACTGAAAGCAAGCCTGTGGGCACTTGTTCTGGGATTTGAGTACCCACTTTCCTTTCTGACATAAGTTTGTTTGGAATAGTGCACTATGGTATCTAATTCTGGATGATTTTGATTCAAATGTCTATTCTTTGCTAACCTTATCTTGCCTTTAAGTATTATACTATCAAGATGGTCATCTTCCTCGTCAGAACTGGAGGAGTATGCACTGCCTTCAACTTTAGATATGTTGTCCAGAAATAAAGTTTGGAAATTTAGGAATGTTGAGTTCTTTATTCCAGGGAAAAAAATATTGCTCTCTTCACAACCCCTTTTCAACAAAGCCCCCCCTTTTCCTTTACTTTTTTTGTCTAAACTTCTTTTGAGCTCTGTGAAAAAATGATTCTCTGGTGAAGTACATGGGGATCCTGAGAAAATAAAATCAGAGCTGGTGCTGTTCTTTACCAGTTCTTTAGGCTCGGATTCACATCCACTTGGAAAGGAATCTGTAAAGATCAGCTGCCCTTTAGAGTCTAAATCCTTCACAGAAGAACAAGGTGTGGTAAAACAATCAGAGTCTCTAAGAGTTGGATCTTTTACAATTCTAACAATGTCATTACGAGCAAGCATCTCATACTGGTCTGCGCTAACAGTCTCATTCTCTGCAACTTTAACTCTAGGAATTTTAATCAGCATTGACTGATGACCTTTGAATTTCCCAACAACGATGTAATGGACACCTTCAACATAAGAAGTCCTCTTTTGTTTCTTTTTCATAGGATTTTCAGACTCAGACTGACTTGTAACACTGATGGACCTAAGTTTAGCCTGTCTCATACTCTGCCTCACACCAAGTTGGGGTTCTCTCGGGGATTTCAGATTTTCCTGTTCTTGGTGATGTTGTAAATTGTGTGAGTGATGCAAAGAGTCCACTATATTCTCTGGTTGTTCATAAGGCTGTCCAATAGATTTGTAGTCGAAGTCAAAGGGAAAAGGTGCATCATGGAAGACAGCATGCTTTGGAATTTGTAATTTAAGAGACTTCCAATTTTTATCTCTACAATTTACCACACCCTCTTTCGTCGATAACCTCTTGTTTGATACACAACTAGATCGAATTTGTCCATCCCCATATGAAGAATTATTGTCCTCCATGACACTATCATTTGTGCTAGCTGTCTGGCTTGCCCCAGAATTCAAGCCATTGTTTTCATCGTTGTCACTGAGATTGTGATGTCCATGATGGACGCCAACTTTCTTCATGTTCTCATTAAATTCTGAAAACCCATGATTGACATTAGCCTGTGATCTTTTCAGTGATAATCTCTTCTTGCTTCTTTTTCGTCTAGTCTTTTTGCGTCTGACGCGACAATCAGATTGTGCCATATTAAAGCCATCACCATTATGAAACTCATTATTATTATTATTATTATTATTATGCTCTCCTCTCAAAGATGTTTTCATTGAGCCTCTTTCATTTTTTACAATAATATCAGATTCAACATTGGTGGCCATATAATTAGCATGGAAATTACTCCTCTGCGCGTTCGCCCGGGAATTGATAGGGAAGGTTCCAGTGGTGTTCTGTAGTTCATCATCCTCTTCCTCACCACTGTGGCCTGAACGACTTCCCGTATCAATTATGCCTGTGGGCCCATGCTGGCCCGGGGAACGCAGCCCGTTTTTTGGATCCCAGTAGGACTCTGCATCATTCCTCCCTCTTAACTGCTGCTGCTGATATTGCATTGGCTGAGCAAAGGAAGAACCAGCAGGTCCAGGTAGACTCCCTACGGATTGGTGACCTGGGGAAAAGCGACAAGTATGGGGACTGGCAGACGGATGATGAAAGTTCTGGTCTCCTGTCTGTCCATTTACGTGAGGTAAAGCTACATTATTTCCGACCTGGTCTCCGCCCATTGAATTGTATCTAGGTGAGTAGGTCACACCACTTCTAAAAGCCTCATATATGCCCTCCTGTGGCATCAGTTGTTGACCTGGATGGTGATGTGAGATAGGGTCAGACAACTGGCTTCCACTGCCTTGCCCTGAGGGCCCAGGTAATCCATATTGCGAAGGGGAGGCCATTGCTGCGTATGGTGGAGTTCTTGACATGCTAAGAGACATGGCAGGAGGGGTGAATGAGTGTGATGATCTAGAAGGAGATGCTGAGACCTGAGTCACAGAAAAAGAGCTCGGTGGGGCTACTTTATTGGGAGGAAAGTCTGTGTCATAGTGGGAAAATCCAGATCCATCTTCCCCAAAAGAGTTGAAACTAGATTGGGATGAGCTTGCTGCGGGGATGTCCAAGTTCACTCTATTAAATGAGCCATCAGTGTTCATTTGGCTCAGTTCGGAGAGTGTGGGCAATGTGCAATTATACTTTGCAAGATCACGTTCACTCAGCCTGTTTGCCTGAACAATTTCCTTTCCAATTTTTAGTAAACTATATCTTCTAGCATCCATTGGGTGCATACGGATGACTTTCAAGTCATGCTTTCTTGCCTGGGCACTGCGGAAGAATTTCAGCTTCTTAAACACTGGTGTAGGCACATGAAACGTATATGTATAGGAGGGATTGCATGGTGAATTTCCAGCTATACCACCCTTTCCAGTAACCATTCCCATCCTCTTCATCCTGTTCTGCTTGCCAAGTCTTGGATGTATCCAGTTTGTACCAAATTCTGTAGCTTTCAACTGATTTGGGATTAAATCAGCAGCAATTTCAAAGTCCATTCGATCTGATTCTTCAGAAGAAGTCATCCCAGTTGTGTCTGAGCCAGCCTTATCAAACAATCCTTTGTTGGCAGGTTCCAGGGTAATGAAATCTTTCTTATCAGGACTTTCCTGACTAACCACAGAGGATGGGGTTGATTTGGGTGTATCATTTTCGGCTGTATCTTGAAGGAAACCAGGCACAATGGTTGATGGGGAATTATCCCAAACATTTTCTTCAGCCTCAAAACTGACATCTGATACCAACTGGTACAAGTTTGATAGAGAAGAAACATCATTCTCATTTCCATTTTCCTCTGCACTCTCTCCTTGACTTCCCGTTTCTGAGGAAACAAAGGCATCAGAGTTGCCACACGAAGAATTCAGAGCTTCTTGCTGGCTTTCAAACCCCTGATGGAGGCTATTATTTGACTGACTGTACAACAAAGGAGCACAATCAGCACTGTAAGATCGTTGTTGGGTCCTGTTCATGAGAGGCTCCTTACTCTTATCCTCTTTCGCTTCACTTTCTACTCGCCCACTTCCCACTCCTGAAATTCCCTCAGCTGAGGCACTATCCTGCCACTGGTTCCCTCCCCATTGATGCTGCTGTTGCTGCCACTGAAGGACTGGGGAAAAGTTTTGCTGCTGTTGCTGCTGGGTTTGGTTGCCATGGGGCTGATGCTGCCATTCATGCACAGGCACCATCATCCCTGGTTGGCTGCCAAAAGGCAGAGAAATTGAATGGGATCTTCCAGTTCGGTTCAACATAGGAGAAGTAGAGGGTTGTAATTGTGTCTGGTGGCAAAACCCGTCAGATCTGGGGAAGGGTCCCACAGAAAGACTGGCACTTCTGGGACGGGAGATGCTCTTAGCTTTGCCACGAGTGGACTTGTTCTTCTTTTTCGGCTGGGTGGGACTTAACATGGGTTTCTTCATCACAGCCTCTCTGTCCTCTGGCTTGATGTTCATCTTGGCCGGGGATTCTTCCATTAACAGCTGCTGAATCATTGGAGTACTGCAAGCACTTAATTGTTTGCCAACTTGACAAGCGCCCTTTCCATCAGACGCTGTACTTAATCCCTTTTTTACGTCGGAAACCTTATTACTTGACTCTTCGGGTGGAACATTTGGTTTGAAATCCAGCCTTGAAATGCTTTTAGATGTATAAAATTGTCCTGCCATCACTTCCTTGTCCTCACCTGATTTCATTGTAAGTGTCTTGTTTGCATGTTCATGGGGTCCTGCAGAACACAATTTGTCTTGCTTTAAGGTTACATTTGACATTGTTAGGGTCTGAGCTGTGGTAGATCCAGACACAGAACCAAGGGGCAAGTCTGTTGGGCCGCGGTTGATCTTGGTAGGAGATGACTTTGTCTGAGATGAGGAGGCACTACACAAGGAAGAATGATCTTGATTAGTTAACTTGGTAACATTGAGAGAATTCATAGTTGTTTGGCACTCATTTGGATTGCTCTTTGTAATTAATTTACCCGAATTTAAATCAGATGTTAAATTTTTCCCTTGGGTGGTAGAGATCTTTTCCTCGAGACTTCCTCCAATACTTAGGTTGTCTCCTGTCATTTGAGATATGGATGGACCTCCTTTGGACTTTGAAGTTATCTGTCCCATGACATCTGGAGGTTTCACATGAGACACCCCTTTCTGAAAATGACTAAAACCTGTGGAGGCAGGTGAAGATGGATGCCTGGCAACTTGAGAGGGGGAGTAATACGGATGAGTATACGGAGGTGACTGGTAACGAGAAGCCTGATACGTTGAGGGGCAATTTTGACTGCCATGAGTTCGACCAGACTGACAGCTATTAGAGGTGGTAAAGGGCTGACTTGGTGAAGTTGGATGGTTGGGCAAAGGGGATTTATAGGTTTGACTGGTGGTTGGCGACTGGCTGGCAATACTTCCAGAGGGAGATTGATATGAAGGGTTAGTCGTTGTGGGTGACATGTACACCTGTGTGGAAGCAGATGGAGATTTGTATGCCTGCCCTGCCACTTGCTGGGGATATTGCTGACCACTGAAGGAAGCTGGATAAGAATGGCCGGCAGAATATTGGTGATAGCCATGCCTCTGGTAGTTTGGTGGATACATCTCCTGTGTTGGACTCGGATAATGAGGTGGGCTGTGAGCAAAGGAGTGCTGGGAAGAGGAGGATCCTGGTGAAGAATAGCCTTGGTGTGGATGGAGAGAATGAGTAGGGGAAGCGTATGGATGGTGTGGGGGTGATTGAAAGGAGTGACTGCTAGCTGATGAAATGGCAGATGGCGAGCGTGTAGGATGCTGTGAGGAACTGTACTGGGAACCAGAAGAGGGCAGCTGCTGAGATTGCCAGTGAGAGTATGATTGCTGCTGTTGGCCCCATGAAGGGCTTCGAGATGGCCATGCTACCTCAGGTGCCTGCTGCTGTGCTTGCTGTCCCCATGCTGACTGCTGCTGCTGTGTCCATGCAGAATTTCCACTGTACACTTGATTCGCTCGTCCCATCCAGGTACAATCCCCAGATGAAGATTGGTATGGTGACATTTGCCCATGACCCATCATGGTACCATGACTGGCCACACGAGGCTGATTCTCAGTAGCAGCTTGGGGAGGTTGATTCATGTGTGAATCTTGTGTAAAGGAGGAAGAAGGAAAATGATATAAGGAAACAATAATCTTGAAAGACTGGGTACCAGAGAGATTACCACAAATAAAGTCTACAATGTTTAATCATCAAATCTATACTTTTTCTTTTTTCAGTAAATCTACAGTTTATTGAGGAATGAAAAAATACAAAAAGCACAAGCAAATTCTCCTCTGCAGACATAAAATTCCTCTTATTTTATCTTAAATATATATATCAAATTTGAATGTCATATAATGCACAGGCAGGTTTGATGCTGTATTCATTATGATATAGAGAAGGTATGATAACCATGACCTGAAAGAGTAATTTAAAGAAAGATCATCAACTAACCTAATTAAGAAGGCCAAGATGAAAAAAAATCATCATGGGTAATGTGCAATAATAACAGAAAAAAATAATCTCACTGCCAAATTCTTCTATGAGTAAGAATGACTCATTAAAAAGAAAAGGGTTAGAAAAATGGGAATTTACTGTTCAATTTGTCTGAAGCTCCATCAAACTGGGGTAGCAAATCAATATCATCTTCATCACTGTCACCATCTTCATCTGTTTCCATTAAGATGTCCCCACTTGGATCTCGACCCGAGGAATTGGCAAGCCAAGTTTCATCAAGGCCAGAGACATTGAATCTGAAAGAAGGAACAACAAACATTTTAAAGCATCTACACTTTATATAATAAGAGGCTAATAATAAGAGGCTGTGTATATTCTATTTACATAATACAAATATGTCATACTCCACCTAAAGCATCTTCTAAAGAAAGTTTAACAAAAAGTAATAAATCAATCAATCAATGAAATAAAGACAACTGAAAATGAATGCTTTTTGCTTAGTCACTCAGCAAAAGTCATCATGAAAACATAACACATATTCAGCAGCAGGGCATGTTCATTTTATATTCTGAACATTACTTATTCTACTATCAACTCTATGAGATGCAATAAATAAGCTCTACCCAATATCCTCATCTGGAGCTGTACCAACAACCGCCTGTGTCATAGCCAGGTTCTCTTTCTCCTCTTCAGCCACATCTTCATCGTTGAGCACGACTGAGGCACTAAGGATGCTGTCTTTCTCTTCCAGTGCTGCGACTTGGGATGAAGAGGGTGGGGGAGCATTTTCCTCAAGCAAGGAGGCAAGGATCTCTGCTACAGTGCGATCTTGAGATTCTGAAGGGAAAATCATAGGGAGAAAAACTACTAATATTGACAATAATTTCTCCTGCACTTATAAATGAACCCAATTCTCTTGTATAGAGATGATGATGATGATGATGATGGTGAGGAGGAGGATGATGAGAGAGAGGGGGAATAAAGGGAGAGGAAGAAGGAATGAGGGAGGGGAAAAGAAGCAGACAGGCAGACATAACAGGCACACAAGACAGAAAGAGATATATGTATTGTGACCTGGAAGAAGCACAGAATTGTCGCTGAGCCCATTTTCGAGGTACAAGCTGGAAAAGGTAATTTCAGTCAGAATTGTCAATTTTGGGGTTTCAGTTGTTTTTAAATCTTTAATTATTTATTTTTCATCCATGAAAATATCAAACCAAACAAAAATCAACTTTATTCACGATTTGATGGTTTATGATGCTTGGTCAAATTCTAAATCTGTCCCTTTATGAGCAACCAGCGATTGCAACTCGACTGTCAAGATTCCTCTTCCGTGCGACAGTTTTGTTATCAAACAACTAGATCTAGAACTAGAACAACTTATTTATAATTTTCAAAGCATTTTAATTTATTATAGGTTTTAGGGCCCGGGATACAATGATATTTGAACTTTCATATGAAGGAACAAATTGCCAAGTGTTCCATGGTGGTCAACTATCTGAACCATTTGAAAAAGTCCATACAGGAGTCAGACAGGGATGTCTTCTTTCACCTTTCCTCTTTATCCTGGCAATCGATTGGATAATGAAAGAAACCATAAAGCGAAGACAAAATGGAATACAGAGGACACAATGGCAACAACTAGAGGACCTTGACTTCGCAGACGACATAGCATTGATATCACACACCCAGGAACAGATGCAAGAAAAGACAGATCACCTTAAAATAGTCTCCAAAAAACTCAGATTGAAGATACATTCTGGTAAATCTAAAATTCTGAAGATAAGGGAAACAACCAGCAATGACATCCCTTTAGAAAATACACCAAAGAAAAAGTCAAGGAGTTCACATATTTAGGCAGTATCATTGACGAAAAAGGTGGAACACGGGCTGACATAAAAACATGAATTTCGAAAGCAAGACAGGCATTTAGGCAATTACAAAAGGTGTGGAAGACAAGCAAAGTTTCAATGAGGACAAAAATCACTCTCTTCAATTCAAATATAACATCAGTCCTCATTTATGGTTGCAAAACATGGAAGACCACCAAAACCAAATAATCAGAATTCAAACTTTTGTCAAACGGATGTTTGAGAAAAAATTTTAAAGATCAAATTGGAGGACAAAATAAGAAATGAAGAAATATGGAAAAGAACCCAACAAACACTCATAGAAGAACAAATAGGAAAACGGAAATGGAGATGGATAAGCCACACACTAGAGATAACACCATGCAGTACAAGAAGACACGGTCTACAGTGGAACCCACAAAGTGCACGAAGACAGGGAAGACCAAGAGAGACATGGAGATGTGAGGAGAGAGGAAGAGAGAAAACGGAAAAGATATGGTTGGGGCATCAAGTAGATCTAATGGACCTGGACGATAGTGGTAGAAGTAAATCTAGAAGAATAATTAGACTTGGTGGATCTATTAGATATAGATTCTAGATCTAGATCAAGTTGTCGTATAATGAAGTTTTATGTTTAGACATTGGACATGTCTTCTTCTGCTTCTTCTTCACAAAAGCTAACAGACACAGTTAACTAAGCATTATTGTCAATGTGCCGCTAAAAGTTAGCATTTACATGTTCATGTTATATGTTTTACATTTTGTTTAAAATCTATAGCACTTTGCAATGCTTAGTTTTCCATGTGCATCTTAGATATATAGATCTAGTCTAGTAGACTATCTCAACTCTAGACCTAGATCTAGAGATCTTATTCTATTTTCCTTGCTCCAACTTTAAAGGCATTTTTCTCTGTTTCACTCAATGTAAGGCAATCTAAAAATTCAATTAAAAAAGAACAATAAAAGATAGCTCGAAAATTCAAAAAGCATAATAAACAACTGGTTTTCTATTCAGAAATACTAAAACCTGGATAAGTAAAAATAGCGACAAATCTGGCCTTTCTCCAGACCATCACACATATACATGAACTTTCAGATCTATCTTTGAACCCTTTGACGTCTACTGTTCATTTTAAAACATTCAAAACGTTATAATTCTCAGGCAGGATGGAGAAGATCATTTAAATATATACCCATCAGAAAATGGAAAAAAAAAAACCCAACATAATAACAAAAGTCTTTTCTTACCAAGACCTTGGGAACTTTTTGCACTAAAACTCTGACTAGATGCCACCACTTTGTGAATAGTATCCACATTGACAATAGCCACTTCTCCAACTTCGCTTTCATGTTTGCCTGCTATCCTATCGGCCTCTTCTGGATCAAAGATTACTGTGTCCTGTGAACTGGATGGAGAGTCTGCACAGGAAAATTTAAAAAATATACACTGAAAACACTTCATGATGTAAGCTACTGAGGAAGACATGTATCAAAAATGTTCTTTATATCAGAAGATGCAAAGATGCATGTTCTTTGCAATGAGAGGAGAAAGATTACTTTGTGAACAAAGAAGATAAATTGCTTGATAGCATTCAGTAAGTATATACAAGATATAAACTAGTTTTACCTTCTCTTGAAATATGCCTCTCAAGCTGAGAAGCTCTGAGTTGAGTCTGAGATGCCAAAGAGGGTTCACTCTCAGGGGATTGGCTGTCACTAGGGATGATAAACGAAAATAACCATTGAAAAACAGAGAGGTAAAAAAACAAAAAAACAAAAACAGATTATTATAAGATATATATCATTACGTAAAATGAAAGAATGATCATAAACAAGAGAGATAAACATACATGGGAATGGCTGAATCCAGAAAAGTGAGTTGGACATTAAGGGGGAGACTGAATTGAAAGGAAAGCCATTTACCATGTAGACCAATAAATGAAAAGAGCAAATCAGTATGAGGAAGGTAGAACAGAGATGGCTCCAAAAGCAACTACTCAAGTCACTAAAACGAGGAGCTCACTACAAAATCCAAACTTACAAGGCATTTTGTGCTGATAGTATTTCCCAAAATCTTGTCAAGAGTTCACTTTCGCTGTCAGACACTTTCACACCAGGACGCTCTGGTAATAAAGCATTATGAGTTTTTCGTACAGATAAATTTCACAGCAAATAAATATACAAAATATATGGGAGGGGGGAGGAGGGAGAGAGATGGTGGGCGGGGGTGTTTGCTCGGGGAGAACAAAACACGTAACATTGAAATAAGTAAACAATTAAGCAAGCAACTTTTTTTTTTCAAAATGCACAAAGAATGGAAGTGAAATATAATGTCACCATCAAGTAAGTTCAACTTCATCATCATAGATAATTATTTTTCCAACTATTGCCATAAGCTTACAACTTTAAAAAGATGTTATTTTCCCCCCACCGACACTAAAAATTTATAAAAAAAAAGGAAGAAGAAAAAGAAGAAGAGGGGGGGGGGGGGGGGTGGTGATGGTGGTGGTAGCAGTAGTAGTGTAGTGGTGGTGGTTGTGGTGGTGGTGGTGGTGGTG
>JBCJKE010355186.1:8057-23053 GCA_039654525.1 Melibe bucephala | reverse complement strand
TTTGTCTTTTTTTTTTTTTTTGACAGGTGTCTGTTTGTGTGTGGGTGTGCGGTGTGTGTGTGTGTGTGGGGGGGGGGGAGGGGGGTGGAGAAGGGGGAAAAGGTGTCGGGCATTTCTTGTTTTGGGTTTGTGCTTTGCTTTTAGTTTTTGTTTTTGTTGGTTTTAGGGAGGGGGGGGGGGAGCGTAGGGGAGCAGGGCGGGTTAAGAAAAGCTGTAAAACTGTGGGAGGGCTCTGATGTTGTTCAAAGTCGTCTAGGAAAGAGGTATTATCGTGCCATCTAGATGTTCGTTTAAATAAATATTCACGGTAGGTTGGCAGGTTGGGGTGGGCAGAGGGGGGTTGAGGGTTTGAGAAAGGAAAGATGTCTCGGAGTGTCAGAAGAATACAACGACGGAGTGTAAAGACGATGACGATGATGATAATGACGACGATGGCGACGACGACGATGATGATGATGATGATGACGACGACGACAACGACGACGATGATGATAATGATGATGATGATGATGATGATGGTGGTGGTGGTGGTGGTGGTGGTGATGATGATGATGATGATGATAATGATCATGACGACGACGATGACGACGACGACGACGATGATGATGATGATGATGAGAAAAAAAGCAAGACTTATTATAGTATGTGGAGCTTTACCGATTTACCGACATCTTTATTTTATTTTTGGAGATTAGAAAACGAAAACTTTAAAGGAGTGAAGAGCGGGGGAAAGGCAAATCTTAAGCGCATGCGCAATGGCCCCTTTTTGGCAGGTGTTTACCGATAGACTTATCAGTGACAGCTCTCTATCAACAATTGTTTGATTTATTATTATGGATTTCTTCGCATCCACTTCCACCATTCATTTGCCACGGAGGGATTGACTTAACTCTTGTTTGAAGTGTTCTTGACGTCCTGTAAAATGGGGTGCGTTCAGTTGAAAATATTAGTAATCGCTTTACTATCGCAATTGGATCAATCAAATTAAATATGCAAAATTATGCTTGGGAAATATTTGGACGATCCTGATTGGTCAGGTAGGAAAGAAACGATCACATGGTTTGGGTAGAGGAAGGAGGCGCTGATGCAAGGAATCTTTGTAAATTAGTGAGCACAGAAGTAACGCATTTACTATGGATGGAGCTTTGTTCGATTTGATTTTGTTATATTTTTATTTTGTTTTATTTGTGGTTATATTTTGCATCGTATCATTTTGCATCTTCGTTGGTGCTTTCCATTTGTTTTTGTTTTTTTCTATCTTGTTTTTGTTTCTTCGTTTCATTCTTCTAGGAGGGAGCAGAGAGAGGCATTTGCTGGTGTTTGTCATCGCGTTTTGCTTTCATTTATATTGTTTGTTTTTTATTTTGTTTTTTTATTTTGTTCTTCGTTTTTTCTCCTCATTATTGTTGTTTTGTTTTGTTTTGTTTCGTTTTGTTTGTTTTTTTGTTTGTTTGTTTTGACAGTTTTTAAGTGCAGTGTGGAGTCACGAGGGTGTGAGAAAGGAAATGGGGGGTGCGGGGGAGAGGGCGGGAACCAGCAGAAATAGCTATTTCCATTGCGACAGAATTGTGAGGCTAGCTAGCTCTTTGACATCCGAAACCATAGAACGAAACCCTTCGCCCCAGCCCATCACCCCCTCCCCAATAAACTAACAAAATCAACAGGTACAAATGTTAACAATTTATCTAGAAGAAGAAAAAAGGAAAGTCAAAAAAGGATGAGTGCACAGGGGTGTTTCTTTGAATGAACTTTGGCCCTATATTACCCAGGTGTGCCCGATGGAATTTATTACAAGTGACAAAACGTCACCGAGAGAGAATGCCATCCTTGTATTTACGTTGATCGTGTTTGTAACGTGCCACTTCTTTGCGGTTCATTGATGTATCAGAGCTTCTTACAGAGGCCGCCCAGAGAGATCACATTAAAAAAAATCCAAAGTTTTTCTTACTCACGTCTTGTATCCAAAAACATCACGATCTAGCACGAAGCCGGTGAAAGACGTTCTTCCAGCAGCGGCAATCCCCCTGTCGTTTTGACCGTGTCTAAACGTTCGCCTGTCTGCATGGCCGTCTGTCTTTCTGTGCTTTTCTCACTCCTTCTTTCCTCTATCCTCCAGCCCATCCTCACTATCTATTTCACTATCTGCCTCTATTTCTATGTACCAGCATGTTCTATCCAGCCATCCATCTGCGTATCTCTCTATTTCACCGTCTATAGTCCTATCTATCTATCTATCTATCTATTAACCTATCAACCTATCAACCTATCTATCTATCTATCTATCTATGCTATCTATCTATCTATTTCTATTTTTAGATATTATATATAATTTATATGTATTTTGTTACCATTGTTCATTTTAAGCCTAATTTTGCAGCTTAAAGTATTTGCCTTGTGTTGCGCCTGTTATAGTGTGAAACAAGTGTTAGACCTTGAAATTCTACAATGAGACCGAGAACATGTGTTCCCCACCCAGTAAGCACATACCCCAAAGCTGTACACAAAGAAATGGGCATATACCCGATCACTGTATACATAGATATGTAAATATTAAAATGCATATGTCATTCATGAAAAGCTACATTAAAACATTTTCAAATCTTTCATTTTAATTAAATTGATCAGGTACCTGTTCAGAGGTCAAGGGTTCAAAAAAGATCATTGGCCATGTTGTAGCACTGATTTTTGCCATATAGCTCTATGCTTACTGAAATTTGTAAAACAGGAAAATGATTTTCCAATCATTTTGAAGTGTTTTTATTGAAAGTCTTAATATGCCTATTGAAGCGTGTTAAATGAAAACTTCTCACAGTGGTTGGTCAGTGCTGTTCTTAAGTCCATAGCTACCCAAGTTGTGGACTTTATACATTAGTATATATTTACTGATTTTTATTACCATTATCTGTTAAATTAAGCCTGAATTTTGCAGCTTAATGTATTTGCCTTGTTTTGCAGCCGTATTGTGTGAAACAAGTGTTAGATCACCGCCAAAGTCCTTTTTTGTAGGTTTATTTAGTGTCCCAAGTCATACTTGCAATGAATAAGAGGAAATAGTTTCATTAGCTGCCAACTTTTCAGAAGGCAAAAACAGACTCACACACATGCAATGCAATGATTTGCCAAAATTAAGTATCTGTCGAAGCTTTCAACCATTTTGACAGCCAGTTGGAAGCTAAGGCAAAAATACAGTACCTATGTAATATTATATTTAGGCCTAGAGCTTACCTTTTATGGGGTCTGTTCACAGTATAATGCCTTTTTTAACAGCTGGTTATCATGGTTGGGGCATATGTATGGGAAGCGTTGCAATTGAGTTATAGTAAGTGCCCCTTAAGGGGTGTTACCAATTTCACTAATATTGTCTTCAAGTATTTATCTCCAGGGTGTCTGGTTTTTTTCCCTTAATTAAAATGATCATAAAATCAATGCTACTTCATCAATGCTGTATTTTTTTTTCTTCCCACAACGCACTGAAGTAATTGCTGCGCATTTTACTACAATGCCATTATGGGAATTGATATTTTATGCATGCTTTTGCAATAGCAGAGGAAAAGAAAAAGGAAAATTCTGATGTGCAAAGTTACTCACAAAAAATTTGAACGCACATATATATACCTCAAGTCAGATTAAAAAAAAAAAAATTGTATGGTCATATCATTTTTCACAAGTCATTATTTAGTCATTTCATTCATCTGAAGAATTATCTGTTACTGTGCAGCATCCAGAATGTAAAATTTGTACGGTAGTTTGCGAGAGTGCCATCCGGTTGAACACCCTTTTTGTCTAAGTGCCTGCTATTTTAATGAAACTGATTTTTTACTACCAGAATTGTCACTTTTAATCCAGCGAAATTGCAGGCATTCAACTAGTTTAAAAACAAAAATTTATATATCAATGAGTTTGAAATTGCTAAACTTCCATGTGTACAGCAACAAGAGTAATAAAATTCCATGTATTACATAATTTTCATGTCTTTGTTGCTTTTGGAATGGATGATTGTATATATATATATAGCATGTACTAAGAAGAGGAGGATCGTTTCTAAGGGAGATATTTCAAAAATAAGGTTAATAACGAGTAATGAAGTAACACCAATGAGGAAATTGAAGTTAACACCATGAGACTCAGATTTTGTTGACTGTAATGGGGTTGAAATTAACCCTTTTCATAACCTTCTTTTGTAAAAATTACAGGCCCATAAAAAGCGAAAATTATTGAAATTTGCATGGTTGACCGGAAAAAGTAGAGTATATAAAGTTATTGATGATTTCCTCAATTGGCTTGAAAATAGATTTAGTATGAATTCATCACTTGTCAATGTCAACCTGTTGTAATATTGTGTTCGTGTCTGTATGAGTGAGATATACATGCGTTGTGTATCATTATCATCATAAGCAAGGTCCTGTAGATAAGATGATTTGTCAATGTCTAGAATTTACTAGAACTATAATGGATTATGTAAATTTCTGTTACTGAAATTTCTGTTGAGTGTCTTACCTTAGTTCAAAGTTGAAAACAGGGGACGCGAAGCATGTACTTGTGTTACAAATTGTGAGCATTGCAACTGGAAATTAGAGAAGTATGTTCCTTTGGAAGGTCTGCTGCATGGCAGAGCTTGTAGTGCTAGTACTTATATTGATTTACAATAGCAATTACAGTTTTAAAGTAGTAGAAGAGGTTAAATGCAGATGCACACAAACTACAGGCTGATACACTGCCTTTGCCAAAATCAAGGATCGTGATATCATTTTCAAATGTGATGAACTGTTTTGACCATATGGTCTTCCTTTCAGCAATTTAAGTAGAAGCTTTTACGTAAGCAGTTATTACCTAAATTGAGATACAAAGAAATATTAACGGGAAAAAACCAAACTATCCGATATATTATAGTTGATTTAAACTGGAAATAGATATTAGTATTAAACAAGACAAAGGTCTTTTGCCTTTAAAATTTGACACATTTTATTTTAAAATGTTGCCCTGCTCTGGGTTGATTGAGAATGATATTTTGTCACAGCCTCACATCATTTTCTGTTCAATATGTATATTTTGATTTAGGAAGTCTGGGTGTATCCATTTGTTGTTGTCTGTTGTATTCATTTATCTCCCTTTCTCCCCTAAAGCCATCAGGAGAGAGAAACCCCAGATGTTTAAAAAATTTAATAATTATGTAGAATCTCTCAGAACATCTAGAAAAAGTAAATTTAAGGGGGGAAAATGGCGAGTGCTGTGAGTATGAGGAAAATGTTTTGCACTTTTTATATTTAGATTTGCGTACAATCATACAGGGGGAAAAACAAATGTTACGAGCCATCTGATTCAGATACAAATTTTATTTTTGAGATGTTTGCTCATGAGCATCTAATGTCAATAACAATTGGTGACATACATTTTGAATCTTTATATGCTTTTTTTCTACTTCTACTGTTAATTTGTTAAAAATTAATATCAGTTCATGTTTATGTTATCTGTTTGTGAAAGCTCATGATGAGATTTTACTTTCGTCTTGGATTAAATATGGATGTTGAGCATGATTTTTATTTGACTCTGCTGTCCTTGATCTTTTCCCATATGGACTGTCTTAAAAGTTGTTCTTTTTGGCTTGGGCTTTTTAGTTAAACTCTCAGAAGAACTGAAGAGCTATTCAGAAGCTTTGAAATTTTATGCGCTCTACATGCATCAGCATCAATGAGACGCATTCAAACTAATAAAAACTAGAAACAAAGTCCACATATAACAAAAAGCAAATAAGTGAGTCAAGAGCAACAAAACGTATGACACAAAACCAAGCATTTTAATTTTGAAGATTTTACATTGAGAAAAGTGGGACCACGAGTTTATGGTGGCATTAGTATGAAGCATGCTGTTATAAATGATATTGATATAAAGTGGAGTCCGCTTTAAGTGAACTCTTTAGTACCAGAAGAAAGTGTTGACTTTATCCGAGGTTCAGTTTAACCATTTTGACCAAAATCAATGAGAGAGCGCAATGCACTACAATGTGGGGTGGATGCCCCGAAACGTTAGCTACAGACAGTGAAGATGGGGTTGGTGGACAACACAGCACGCATACATAGAACTCTTTCTTTCTGATTGCCGTCATCAACACTGAGGAGGGATTGTCTGCCGGTGCTTGAGGCAAGGAATTCACAGCATGATGACAGTGACACAGTCAGTCTGTTCTTCACTTTCACTCATTTTGGGAGTTCACTTACGATTTCCCCATGAAACCGATTCGTTGTATCCACATTTTTTCTTACTTAAACAAATGGCGTTTCAGTCAGGACCAGACTTAAAAGGTGTTCACCTAAGGCGGACTCCATTGTGCTCGCAACTTAAATTTAAAGGTCATGGGTTTGATTTAATCCTTGGACAAGGTTATTTACACTAATTGCCTCTGTTTGCCGAGCAGCGCTGGAGCTGACACTCGATTTCTGATTAAAAACCAAAAGATGAATTTGGTTACTTACGACTTTGAAGTGTAAAAATGTGCCAAAATCTTCTTGCATTTGAACGAGAGGAATATCATGAAATGAAGCTGCGAGGAATGTCAGAGAAGAGTAAGTTGTTTTATTAATATTTTATTGTATTGGTAGTTTAGATCAAGACCTTTATAATGAAATATTGATACATCACCTGAACTGTCAGACATAGTAGATCTAATATGATAGAAAAATAAAGAAAAAATCTTTCACAGATATTGATAATCTAGATCTCAGTACTTGATCTCAGTCATGTTTTTGTTTTATTTAGTTTTGTTTTGGTTTTTGGGTTTGGTTTTTGTTTTATTTTAGTTTTTTTGTTTCGTTTTTTATTCTTCAGATATTCTTCTCTTCTTAATTATTGATTTGTCAAATCAAATTATTGTATGATAAAATATAGATTTTAACATCCAGGAATTGTAGAATCTATAGAGATTTTAGGCTTAGAGCTATTATAGATTTATAAACTACAGGTTTATGTTATTGTTTTTACGAAATCAGCTTCATTCATCTGTCTTTAGTAATTATACAGTTGCTCCTTAAATTTAATATTTTGCATTAAACTCTTTTGCATTTGTTGATCATGCTAAAAAAAAAAAAAGAAAAGAAAAGACTTAAAATAAAAAAAGATTCCTTCTTGATGTTCTTGTAGGTGATTAATCATTGGAATTGGATCCATTGATGATCTTGCACAAGGTTAAAACTAAGTCCACCACCTGCTTGGCTGATTGATATTCGCACCAGAGGGCCATCCTTACTTGTATATGAGGCTTAATAGGATTCTTTGTGCCCAGAGATGGTATCACAAGGTGACAGTAGATGCCCATATATGGACATTTCCTCATCAGGTGGTTGAAATTTGAATCAATTGCCACTCTCAACATCTTATGTTGTGGGCCAGTCTACCTTAGCTTGTCATGTATAGGCTGAAAATAAAATGGGAGAGAATTTTATTATAAACACCTCTGCTCACAGAAGAGAGGACAGGACTCATTAGAGAGGGCAAAGGGTCAGATGAAGTGGATGAGAAGGAACCTTACTGAAACTTTGATTGATGAAGGCCAAATGAGACATGGATGAAGCAGAGAGGTCAATCATAAGGCTGACCATTTTCCTAGCATTTTTCGCTTCATGGTGTCTGACACTGGTTATGTTAACTTTTTCGATAATAGATATTGAAATTTTAATAATAAAATACAATCAAAATTCCTTTTAAATGCTACTGTTCTCATTTTTTAAATATTTTTTCCAGCTATGTATTTGTTTTTTTCTCTCATTATTTCTAATATTTGCCCTAGAAATTTTATATGTTTTTCTGTTTGTGTGGTTTGTTGATGCAAATAAGGGATAAATTACATTTTTTGCTCAAATATGTCCTCATTTTTTTTAAAGGTTTTATGTTTGTCAGACCCCCCCCCCCCCCCCCCCAGACATTCTCATGTCCATAATTATAAAAGTAATTGCAGAAGATGTTTTCAGTAGAATCTCAGCTATATATTTTTATTTATGAATGCATGTGTAACATTTTTAATATACTGGTACTATTACTAGAAACTGTATATCACAAACCAATGTAACATGTGCATAAGTGCCTTATTATTCACACGTCAATCAAGCTATCATTGGAAAGAATTATGACACTCATTCAAGGAAAACTGATTATTATTTTGAACTGGATTTAATAATAAAAAAAATGTCATGTAAAAACATGTTTATGAGAACATCATCATCAGGTTAGCGTGCTCCTATTGGTGCTTTGTTGACCATTCTCCTCCATGTTGCTCTGTCTTCAGCACATTTTGTGTAGCCTGTGTTGGTTTCAATGGTGGATGTGTTTTTTATGTATGTCATGAGCTGTCTTTCAGGAGCTCACTTTCCTTCACAAAACCTGTGGTTACTTGTTTTTCATTTACATCCCCTCTTCAAATGCGTCAGAAAAATCCAGCAAATTCTAACAAAATGCATTTGTCTTTGCCTGATGGTACCAAACATTATTCTCTCTCTTTATGAGAACACACACAAGGAGATACCATCCATATGTGATATCTGGTGGCAATATATGTGTTTGAGGAAAAGATAGTGAGACGACACAATCCACCATGAGACTTAAATACTAAGGACAAAGAATGTTGCAAAGAATGTGGACAATTTACTGACATTACCTACAAGCACTAAGGACGAAGAATCGAGCAAAGCCATTTAAGAAATGCTTAGAACATAGAAAAATTAACCAACATTACTCACTTCAGATGACACACTGAATGAGTAAAATGGCTTTTTAAAAGATGAAAGAGTTTCAACAACAATTCTCATGCAATGTGTGTGGTAAAAGCATTATCAAATCTACAAAATGAGAAACAGCATTTATTGATGCTATAATACCCATTGGAGAACAGGGAAGATGAAAAAAATTTGCTTGTGAAACTTCTAGAGAATTTAATTTATCAACAGGCATTTTTACGTCATCAAACATAATGAGAATATGCACTGGCTGTATACTATGACTGGTTTAAATGTGGGAAAAATATTAAAGTACTTGTGTCACTATACACATGGGAACAGACTGAAGAAAAGCCCTGCAAATTTTATGCAGCGATGGTTGTCAAACCTTGAGAGAAAATCACAACCTCCTCCAGCTTGTAATACGAATGCCAGGTTGATATTTTTTAAATGGATATTTCCAGTGGCAAGGACATTCCAAGTTCCTTTTTTCGTTTTTGGATTTTGAACACTTCCATATTTGCACATAGAAGGCCCTTGTAATGCCTATCATATAAAGATCCTTACATTATATCCACCAATTCACCTTAGGACCATTTTTGAGACAACAGGTTTTTGTGGCTTTGATTTGTATTTTACAACTTATGTGTAGAAAAACATATATTGCATCTTTATCACTCTGTCTGATGCATGGAGGCTGATTCCATTCTGTGATTTTTGGAAAGGGACAAGTTTTGGTTTTTGATGTCACTCTATTCAATGATGTCTATATAAATGATTATTGCATATTTCCTTGTGGTTGGATAATTTTAGATGATGGAAATTCTTTTCAGATCTAGTTTCACAGGAAGAATTGATTTAATTGACTTGTGAATTGCTTCGTTGGGTGGAGTTCAATTTAACATATATATCTCTTGTTCACCATTGTTTGCTCTATTCAAGTCGAGATAGAAAATTAATTTGACCCTGGTTCTTTCAATCTTTGGCTTTGTCTTTCTTATTCTGAGAACAGAAGCTTCATATGCCTCACAATTTATTTATTGATCAACAGAAAAGGGAATAAATGGAATTTCTGCATGCTTCAAAATGTTCGTCTTTCTTTGTATCAATAATGAAGTAATTTGTTTTTCAAAGAGTATACTTGCTAGTAATTTGACACTTGTCTTTATCTTCTTGTGTCTCTTGAAGGCACCCATGTTCATGAATATAAGGCCAAGGACAGAATCCCAGCTTTAATCACTCATGTTTGTTCAGGTTACTATTACTAGAGTCCTCATCTTTACTTCTTTGTCTTACAGCTCGAGGGAAATGGGATTTTACAAAACGGTGATAAGAATTATGCCATGTTCATTTTCCATCCTTTAACTTACCAACTAGACTTTTTTCTTTCACTGAGTCAGTTTCAACTCTCTCCACAGATGTGAATTCTTGTAAAATCTGTAATATGACCTTCAACACAAGCCATCTTCTTAACAGTCACATGGAAAAAGAGCACAATGAAGAATTCATGAAACTGAATCAGCACAAAGTGAAACCATCTAATGTTTCTGAGGAAGAAATTATTGGAGGAAGTGACATAGCTGCAAAAGAAAAGGTGTTTGAATGTGACGAATGTGGCAAGTGCTATGTTAATCGGGGTTTCTTCGAAAGACATATAAGGTCACATAAGGAAGAAAGAAAATTCTATTGCAAAGAATGTAACATATACCTATCATCTAAGAGTGCATTTGATGGCCATACACTTACACACACAAAAGAAAGGCCTTTTCAATGTCGCACCTGTGATAAAAGTTTTGCGAAAAATGGAAACCTTGCGGTACATATAAAGATACATGCCAAAGAAAACCCTTTAGTCTGCCTTAAGTGTGGACTAGCCTTAAGCAATGATGATGATCTCAATAAACACTTGCAAACACATACAAAAATAAAAAAAGAATCATTTAAATGTGGAGAGTGTGGGACTAAGCTTAAGGATAAGCGCTCTTTTGAAGCACATGTAAAGAAACACTCAGTAACAAAAACTTTCATCTGTAACAATTGTGGTGAGGGCTTTAACAGTGTGAAGGCAAGCCTTAGACACATGGACGGTCACCTAGGTAATAGTACCTTCAGATGTAATAAATGTGGAAAAAGTTTAAAGACCATAAGTGATCTGAAAAAGCACATAAGACCACGTAGGAAGCATAGACAATACCCATGTATAAACTGTGGTAAGAGTTTTTATGAAAGGGCCTATCTTACTGACCACATGAGGTCTCATACTGGTGAAAGACCATTCCCGTGCAGTGATTGTGGAAAGAGGTTTACCCAGAAAAGTGCCCTGTATAACCATCGAGCTACTCATTCAAAGGTGAAACCATTTGTTTGCCATGAATGTGGTAAAAGCTTTGTACTCAGGGATTACCTCAAATCCCACATGAGAACACACACTGGAGAAAAACCACACAAATGTAGGGAATGTGGGAAAGGATTCAATCAGACGGGAAACTTGAAGAGACATATGAGAACACATACAGGAGAAAAGCCTTTCACGTGTGATGTGTGTGGTATAAGTTTTAGTCAACGTAACAGCCTTAACTCACACATGGTTACCCATACAGGAGAAATGCCACACCAATGTTCAATATGTGACAAGAGGTTTTGTTCAAAATATGTCTACAATGCCCATATGAGAAATCATTCAGAGAAAAAGAAGTGTGAAATATGTGGGATGCTCCTTTCTTGGCGCATTGATATAAGTCAGCACATGAGAAAACACAACAAGATAGTGACTGGTCTAAAACTAAAACCATTCAAGTGTAGCATTTGTGGCAAGGGCTTTACCACTTCCAAGTATAGAATGTATCACATGAAAACGCATACAGGAGAAAGTAAACACAAATGTGAAGAATGTGGTCGGAGCTTTACAAATAATGTGCTCCTTCAAGCGCACAAAAGATCACATACAGGAGAAAAACCATTTGTTTGTCCGACTTGTGGCAAGAGCTTCCCCTCAAGGTGCAATCTAAGTAGACACATAAAAATACATACTGGTGATAAGCGGCATAAATGTGATCAGTGTGGTATGAGCTTCATTCAAAGTAGTTCTCTCTATGCACACATAAGAACTCACACAGGAGAAAAGCCATACAAATGTGAAGATTGTGGCCAGGCATTTTCAGAAAAACAAAGTCTCCTCAGACATGAGAAAAAGCACATTGAAGAAACTGCAAAGGCTGTAGACACTTTAAATTAAAAATTCTAGAATACTTCTTCCCACTCTTTTCATGGCTTTGCTTGTGGCAATTACCTCTTGAAATAGATCTACTATTGACACAATTTTCTACTTGCACTGTTTAAAATTATGGAATTAAGTTTGCCAGGCACTGATTTATACGTATATCAAAGTAACATTGACATACTTAAAATAGTAAAGCGATACACTGGTGTATATAATATATAAATATAATATAATTATATATAAGTTAGAGTTGCAGATGTGCTTTTGTGTTTCAGAATTTGTGTATAGTCTCAAATAGGCTATTCTGATATTATTCTGTAGTGACAATTTACAATTTTTTATTTGAAAGGAGAAATTCTTTGTGCAGTTATTTTTTATTAGTACAGAATAATGTCATCTGATGTGTTTTTCAAAAGTATGATTTTAAATAATAACAACTAGCCAACAAGTCAATATTTTATCAATGTGTACTTTTTCCAGTGGAAGGCCCATTTCTTTTACACTCTCTCTTGAGATTTTTAATATGCTTCATTATCATTTATCTCTACTTAGTTTTTTGACATATAGTGGAGTCTGCTTTTAAGATAAACCCATTGGGACCAGACCAGTGAGTTTATGTTATGCGAGGTTTATCTTAACCATTGCCTATGGAAACAACCAGTGGTTACAAAATATGTGGTGGGTAAAACTAGTAAAAGTCCAAAAACTCCCCCGTTCTTTAAGACAACCTCTCAGCTGGGTTCACGATCACTGTCTCGTAGGGTACTAGTTGAAATATGAATGTGAACTTTACTCGGAGAGGAATTTGATAATGCATATATATATATGAAGTAGGCCTACAGTTGAATCCCCTTCATCCACAAATTTAAATACAGTTCAACCCCCTTCACGACTTCACCCATAAATACAATTGAATTTGAACCCTCTTCATCCATGTCTTGTGGGAACAGCTTAAACAATTGATTTTTACTGAAAAGTTTAATGGTTCAATATGTGAGGTGTTAAACATGTATTTTAAAAATGGAGTTATATTCCTGATTTTATTTTTGATTTATTTTTATCTTAGGAAAATGTAACAACCATTCTTTTGGGCAGTGCAGGCATGACTGTATAAATATATCATTAGTAGTGTATATTATTATTTTGTGACATGCATTTGTAATCATTGCTGGAATTTTTATTTCACCCTCCCCACCCCTCCCACCCCATCCTTAGCCAATGTAAATGATCTCTCGTTAAAATGCTTTTGTTTTGTTTTTTTCCCCTGAGAACACATGTAAAATATATGTACAAATATACTTATATCAGGTATCTGTTGCTCAAAATGTAAGTTTTGATACAGTTAGAAATTTTGTATCACCATGTTAATAAAGAATCAATAAAATTATAGACTTTGTCTATTATAGAGTTTGTCTGAGCTGGTACAATTCTTTTTTTGCTTGATGTGATTTGTTTGTTGCTTTCTGGTTTGTTTGTTTTTTAAGTGTAGCTGATGAGAGACCTGTTCTTTGCTAATACTACCCTGTTTAGAGAGAAGAAAAATGTGGTGGGTAACCAGAACAAAGAACAAGAAACAAGCTACACACATTTTACAAGGCAATTAAATTTAATTGCTTTTGCCAAGCAGTACAATAATGCATTACCATTCACAGAATTCAAGACAAAAAATAGTCACAGGAGATCTGTTGTTTAAAGACTTACCTTACTTCAATTATACTTAATAATATTATCTTGACGTGTGTAGATAGTCATTTGTATTCATAATTCCCTAGTATGTTCAGATTGTGGCATGAACTTTTAATCAATGTCAAATACAAACAGAATTTCACAATGACATCAAACTACATGTATGGGACAAAGTTATTTTCAGCGCGTTGACAAGAATTTGGAGAATACTCAGTTCAACTGAGTTACTCAGCTATTTTGAAGCCTAGTAATTAGTGAGTTATTGATTGCCTAATCAAAGCCAGGGTTGCACAACCCTTGTGAGTGGGAGGGGTGGCTCCATCTTGTTGTAAAATAGTCTTTGGGTGTTATTATAGTATTATAAATGCTAAATCCTGTCACAACAACTGATTTTGATGCAGCTGAATGTAGTAACATTGCAACTTGTTGAATTGACTCTATCCTCCAGAAAATGAATTTGAGTTTTTCTATTCCATGGCACACTTGCATAAACTATCATCTTTTTATAGAATCGATTTACCTCAAGATAAAGATGATTAGGGGATGGGGAAGGATAGCAGATTTCTTTGCCCTGTACACTTTATTACCATAAAAGTAGACCTACAGGGTGTCTCTAAATTAAAACTTGATAAAGAATTGATAAATGAAATGATAGCTTTTAAAAACACAATTTCAGATATTACAATTGTTCATGCTTTTTTTTTTTTTTTTTTTTTTTTCCAACTCCCTTTTGTAACATTCTCTGACCTTTATAAGAAATTTCATCTTGTGTAACTATTTGGCATTCTTCATTTATTCATTATCTTGCATCATTTTGTTTTTAATCGTTATGGTGGCCATAATTTGTGAAGTTTGTAATAATATAATACTTGCGCTCTTCACTGATTTTGATCACACTTACATAAGTGATTACATTAGATCATAAATCTATTGCAGAAAATTGAGTTGAAATCTAAGTTTAGGAATTTTCAGTCATGTCATCAACATACAAGAAACTCAAAGAATCAAGGCAAAGCAAACAACCTGTTTTAGGCATGAAGGAATTGCATAGAAATATGATAGAAAAGTCTGAAAGTTGAAAATGGCACTGTTTATCATTTACTTCATTCAAATTCAAAGTGGCTTGAATTTCATTTGTTTTCCTTTTTGCTTAAACACATCAAAACATAGTGCAATCTTGTTGCCATCACAAGCAATATCAACAACATTCTTTGAGCAGCATGCTGCTTCTGCTGGTGGTCGCTGTTGCTGCAAACTCTTTGTATGGGGTATGGTGAAGTGCTACACAATGATCTTTTTTGTATGGGGTATGGTGAAGTGCTACACAATGATCTTCTTTGTATGGGGTTATGGTGAAGTGCTACACAATGATCTTCTTTGTATGGGGT
>JBCJKE010354076.1:8207-13284 GCA_039654525.1 Melibe bucephala | reverse complement strand
CGTTATCATCTATCTAACTCTAATTGCATGTACATATCAGAACAATCATCATAAGTTTTTAAAGTCTTTCACGTTATTATCTATCTAACTCAAATTGCATGTACATATCAGAACAATCATCATAAGTTTTTAAAGTCTTTCACGTTATTATCTATCTAACTCTAATTGTATGTACATATCAGAACAATCATAAGTTTTTAAAGTCTTTCACGCTACCCACAATTTCCTCAAGTGCATTGCTGTAGTTTTAGAAAGTGTTTTAGCCCTTCGTTTCTGCTGATTCCTTTTTCAACTTTGTATACCTCCAGGGCAATGGAAGGACTAATTATGTAGATCATGCTGGCGTGACAAGATTTTCTCTATTTGTGGCAAGGTCTTGATGGCATCTGGGTTGAAAATTGGGACTCGTGAATTTTGAACTCTTCCTGACGACCCCCCCCCTCCCCTTCAAACGGTAAGTTCTGTTACAAGCCGAGACAAAGTCGAAGCATAAGGTATAAATTTAGTCAGAAATAGTCTCCATGAATCAATATACTATATATATATATATATATAATATACCCTATACATATGTATACTATAATATATTATATATGTGCGTGTGCGTGCGTGTGTGTGTGTGTGTGTGTTTGTGTGTGTGTGTTTGTGTGTGTGTGTGGTTCTAGTCAAATGTTATATGTCATATTGTTTGAAGTTAATCTCAGAAAATGTGAAAAGCATAATGAAATTGAACAGCAACGTAATTGCTGAAAAATAGCCCCCAAAAAAAAAAAAGAAAAAGAAAAAAAAAAGAAAAAATAACAAATAACAAACCCAACAAACAAACAAAAAACAAAAAACGGGGCCGTCCATCGACAAAATTACATAAACAAACAAACAAAAAAGAATTAAAAAACAAACAAACCATCAACCAACCACCTAGATGTACCGCTATTTAATATATCAATATACAAAAGCGTAAGTCCACCTTTTTTAATTTACCGTCGATAAAAACACCAATTTAAATTGACATCCATTTCACCTTGATCAAAATGCAAAAACAGTGTGCAGAAAAGTAATAAGAACGTCGGACAAAGCTGATGTCTTCTTCTATTGAATTTTATTCACTATACAACAACATTAATCGACAGTTATGTAATTTCAAACAAACTGTACAAATTAATTATCTAAGTCTTAACCCCCCCCCCCTTTTTTTTTTTTTAACTTTCATCTACCAAAGAAGACTCAAAATGGATTTACTTACACATAATGTTTGGATCAAGTATAAAGGGCCTCGATCTTAATCAACTTTATGTAATGTTGATCAGTATTGCACACTACAATACTATATTTGTATGTACAAGCTTATAAATGAAACTGCAAGTAATGACGCTTCATCTTTATTACTTTCAACCAAAATGTTTTGAACTTCCAATAATATGCAATTTAGATGTGTTTTCAAGTGCATACATATAATTTCATGTTGTTTTATTCACAGAGCTGGGACGAAAAAAGGACTTATTTCAAAATGGACAATTTTATTCTCTCGCTTATCTTCGAAAACTGTTCCTTCATCATCGATCTGTGGACACATGAAATACTTTTGTAAGGCATGATTAGATTTGTGAACGATGCGTTGATAATAATAATAACAATAGCAATGATAGCAATAATAATAATAGTAATAATAATAATAATAATAATAATAATAATTATAATAATAATAATAATAATAATGATAATGATCATGATAAGGATAATGATAATGATAATGTAATATAATAATAATAATAATAATAATAATAATAATAATAATAATAATAATAATAATAATGATAGTAATAATAATAATAATACATGGCCTATAATCACACATGTGTGTAATTTTATTGTTCTCCATAACAGGTAAAATCACGCTTCAACACCATTCCCGGGTCATCACGATAGAGGTAATCAAGTATAAAATTATTAAAAGTAGGATGTAAGTAATAAAGTATTTTTAAATGAAGCAAGTCACTAAATGGACTCACAAATACTGAAGGACGCTTGCTCTAATCTGTGATCGTCTTTCTAATGCAGAGCTCGTCGGTAAAAAACAACAACTGAGCATTAGATATTTGCCTTTTTGTTTCTCTCCAGACGTCTCTATTTTTTTTAATTCAATTCAGTTTAATTCAATTCAGTTCAGTTCACTTCAATTCAATTCAGTTCAATTCAATTCAGTTCAATTCAATTCAGTTCAATTTAGTTCAATTCGCTTCAATTCAATTCAGTTCAATTCAATTCAATTCAATTTAGTTCAATTCGCTTCAATTCAATTCAGTTCAATTCAATTCAATTCAGTTCAATCCAATTTAGTTCAATTCAATTCAATTCAGTTAAGTTCAATTCAATTCAATTCGGTTCAATTCTGTTCAATTCAATTCAATTCAAAAACTTTATTCATCCCCAAAAAGGGAAATTAAAGTATACCGGCGTTTTTAAAGTAGATGGAAAAATATAGCATATGTGAAAGCTTGTAAATGTATACAACTTATAATTGATTAGGCCCTAGATACAAATTAGACACCTTTATATATTTTAAATATCATTATTGCTATATCACACACACATACACATACATACACTCACACATGCATGTATGTATACATATAAACACATACACACATGCTTGCACACAATGCATATAGTATAATTTAATAACTAAACAGATCAATGATCATAGATATATTAATAGGAAGATACGAATACATACATGCATCTGCATGCAAGTGTTTTTAATGTTTGGAGGTCAATTATTGATGTTGGGCTTCTTGGTATGCAGTGCTGATGTTGATTTACATTCGAGGTTTTTTGGGTGTGTTGACTTTGATAATTTTGTCACATTTATTACATCTTGATTGAGTAGTTTGGGAAGGGAGGTGAGGGCTCTTCCTCTGTATTTTTGGCCTTTGTTGAAGTAGGCCTTCATTGCTGTTTGAGCAGGTATGATTCCGTCCCTTCTTAAAATACCGCCCAGTAATTGCCAGCTTTGGATTTTGTTCTCCGGGCTAATTGGTCTTGTTTTGTTTGTTGTTGTTGTTTTGTTGTAGTTGGGTTTGTTTTGTTTTTTTTGCAACGGTCGTATAGATCCTCATTGGTGATTTTGCTTGGCCAGTGAATATCGATTACATTTCTCAGATGTTTTCTGTGGGCTATGTAAATAAACCAAGACCTCAAATGCCTCCAACACCACCAAGAGCTTAAATCTGAAAAAGATCTATCCGAGTTACGGTCACTCGCAAAAGACCCGTGACCAATGGAGGGAATTCAGCAACAGGATACGAGAAGCTGCCGAGGCGTCCCGGTCGGTCGACTACGAAGCGAACTGTCTTAAGTCATGTGAGACATATCGAGAATGTCTATGTTTTTAGATGAGAGTCCCTACGTTCCACTGTTCCAACTGTATTGGAGTTTAATTCTCGTTTCGTTTTGAAGTCCCTTGGCTGTGTCTATTGGAGGGCTGTCGAAAACGGATTTTATTGGTATGCCTTCAATAAACGGTGACTGGCCCAGAAGATTTTGAAAATGTTCCTTCCTCAGACGGTTAAACTCTTCGGGTCTGGTGTCCCTGACACTACATCGACTTGTCACAAATGTCATCAATAATGTCCTATGTCAGGCTAGCTTCGGGATTTTCATAAAATAAGTAAATAAATAAATAAAGCTCTTTATTAACTCCGGGGGAGAATACGTCTTTAGAGTCTATCCCGAAGGAAGACCGGAATAGACCCAGGCGTCAGCCGCAGTGCAGCGACGCCAAGGAGGGCAATAGGGGTGAATTTTCTTGCCCAAGGAAAAAACCAGATGCCGAAGCGGGGCTCGAAACCATGATCCCACGGGTTACAGTGCTATGCCTTAACCCCTCGGCCACCGAACCCCTGTTGGTTTGGTTTTTATCTTCTAATAAGGTGATCTTTTTAGCTATAAACGTGGGGGACTTATAGGGTAAACTAAAGAAAGGTTGGAAACATTCACTGACATAATTTACTTCCATTGCGTGACAACATTTTGAGTCAAGACACCATCAGAAAAGCCAGTAGTTAGAAGAAACCGTAGACAGAAGGAAATGGAGAAGCACCGAAGAGAAAAGAATAGCCTGAAAAAGCAGTATAGAAATGCACCAGAATCCGAAAAGGTAGGGTTGAACGTCCTATGGAAACAACTGTGCGCAAGAAACAGTGCGCTTAGTAAAGCAGAAAGAATAAGGAAGAAAAAGGACCAACAAAAACAGTCAAGGACAAGGTTCTTTAGAAACCCTTATCAATATGGTAGACAATTCTTTGAACAACCGCGATCTGGCAAGCTGAATATCAAACAGTGAACTTCAACGTCATCTGGAAAATACCTACAGCGACTACTGGAGTGGAGAGGGTCTAGGCGAAATACAGGGACTCGTATGGCCGGGTGAACAGAAGAGTCAATGGACACCTCCCCACCTAGAGTAGAGGAATTCGAGTCCATTACTGTATGCAGAAAGCAAAAGCCAAATCGCCACCGGCACCAAACGGCATTCCAAATCTTGTCTACAAGAAATGTTACAAGAATCGCAAACTTCTGTATAAAATCCTGTACAATGCCTGGATCAATGATCACGTAAGTGACCAGTGGAACAGAGCTGAAGGTCCGAAAGAAAAAAACTCGTCCGAGATCGGTCAGTTCAGGCCTATCTCCCTGTTGAACGTTGAAGGAAAGATCTTCTTCACAATAATTGCCAACCGTCTAACAAGATATCTCTTGAGGAATGACTACATCGACATAGCTGTACAGAAAGGTTGCATACCTGGGATGCCTTGGTGCCTAGAACATGCTGGGATGATCTGGGAGTCGATACAAAGAGCTTAATCAAATAAGTTTGACCTCAACGTGGTATGGCTTGATCTAGCAAGTGCATACGGCTCTGTCCCCCATAATATCATATGGCTTGCACTGGAGATGTACCATGTCCCTGCAGATATCAACAATAATCTGAAATCCTACTTCGGTGGCTTTAAAATGAGGTTCTCAACAAATGAGTACGACACGAACTGGGTAGAACTACAAACAGGAATTGCTATGG
>JBCJKE010352966.1:0-15935 GCA_039654525.1 Melibe bucephala | reverse complement strand
CTTCTTCTTCTTCTTCTTCTTCTTCTTCTTCTTCTTCTTCTTCTTCTTCTTCTTCTTCTTCTTCTTCTTCTATGCCTCTCAACTCCCCATGGTGCACAGACCATCAACAAAGGCTTTCCACTTTCTCCTGTCTCGGGCCATTTTTTTCCAGCTGGACTCATGTCTTCTTTTGTTTCTCATCTCTGCCTCTGTCTCCCTTTTCCATGTCCCTCTTGCTCTGCTACCTTGGGGATTCCAAGACAAGACTCTACCGGTGATGTTTTCCCTTGGTTACATCTCTTAAAATCATATTAAAGTCATATAAAGTCTTTAATATTTTACTGAGGTATAATTGCCTTTTACTGTTTTGCTCGATGTCAGTACGAAATGCGATCTAGATCATTTTCATGACCAATATAACAATAATAACAATAATAATAACAATAATAGTAATAAAAATAACAATAATAATAACAACAACAACAACAATAATAATAATAATAATAATAATAATAATAATAATAATAATAATAGTTATAATAATAATAGTAATAATAATAATATAGTAATAAAATAATAATAATAATAATAATAATAATAATAATAATATAGTAATATAATAATAATAATGTTATAATAATAATAATAATAACAATAACAACAACACAACAACAACAACACAACAACAACAACAACAACGAAATAGTTTCTTTATACTAGAGCCAACGTTTCACTTGACTTACCGTGAGCTCTGGGCACTCAAATAGGATCATTACTAATTACCTGTATAACAAAGAGACTTGTATTGACTGGCAGTAAAATCCTGATGGCTTTGACTTTAAATTTTGGCAGCAGCTGTAGAGAGAGAGAGAGAAATATGGTACACTAGGTTCTGACTATTTGAGTGGCAAGACATAAACGCTTATACAAGTGGCAATGCCTGCTTTTTTCTGTTTCCGGTTCGGTGATCAGATGCCAGTTATCTGTCTTACCATTCCGGTCATGTTGTTTGGCCATTGGAAATAATATGAATCCAACTGATGCCTAAAATGTTCCCGATATATTCACTAAACGTCTGAAACAAATTGGTACATGTGTATACAATAATTCTAAGTTCAATGGCCTCTCGGTCAACATCACCCCCCCCCCCCCACCCCTTTTTTCCCTCAACACCCCCTCCCAAAAACACACGCCGATACCAAATTTTGCCAACCCATAGCAAAACAATGCATATCTCTTAAAGTTATCTTATCTCACAGAACAGTCTCGTAGTGGAATTCGCTACTCTGTGCGCGGTCTCTTTGTCTTTCTAAATCTTTCCTTGATGTTAGATGAATTGTTTCGTTAAGTCTCTTCAAGTCGTCATTTAAGGCTATTGGAAGTGATGTTGCTGGTATTCCTTGGTCTTCACCCAGACACATAAAGGAGTAAAAACATTTGCAGTGATGGGCAGAAATTGCCTTTCGCATCGTACTATCGTAACTTTGTTCTCGACCAGATTTCGACGCTGATTCTCACGAACAGTTCTGGAACTCTCCCATCGATGAGAATAAATAAATCGAGGGTGCAATAACATGAAAGTGCATGAATACGAGCACCATAATAATATAAATGTGATTTCTAATCAACTATCGTGTATGGTTCTCAGACTCATTTGAGTTAGATTATCTGATAGCGTATTATCTAATCCAATAAGTTCATTCATCGGACACTTTCACCCGGAACAGACTATTCAATAACTGTTTGAGGATGTAAAAAAGGGAAAATAATAGAATAACAATCATTACATATTAATTAATATGATACAGGAACGAACTTTTCAAATCACTGCCTATCACAACCTAAAATAAAATACATGCATTTCTAACCTGGGTGCGAGAAAAGTGTTAAGTTGAAAATGTAAACATTAAGATAAGATAAGTTAAGATAAGATAAACTTTATTCGTCCTCTTACAAGGAAATTTGTTTGATCATTGAAGACAGAAACATGCGACGAATCATTACATGCGTATATCATTACACACAAATACATTTATTTTCATTTGTGAAACGACTCAAGCAGTAACCTACGATAAGCCTAGGGTGATTTCCAATTAACTTGACGACGTTTTAAATAGGATTTTAATCATCAACATTCTTCTAAAATTCTCTGTGTGAGGGAATCCTGAGAAATTAAACGATCATATTCCTTTTATAGATTTATAATTGAAATCGTTTGGCCTTCAACACACCTGTCACCATTTAGGAGTTCCATCTCAGACACAAGCCTCGAACAATATACGAAGAATTAGAGCTGACTTATTTGTCTTGGGAGTCCAGTAGCATGGTGGTAAGAATGCAATGTTGTTGCTTTTTTGTTGTTGTTGTTTGTTTGTTTATTTGTTTGTTTTGTTGTTGTCTGTTTTGTGTTGTTGTTGTTTGTTTTTTTTTTGCTTGGTTTTTTAGGTTTTTGTTTTTAGGGCTTTTTGTTTTTTGTTTGTTGTTGTTGTTGTTGTTGTTTTTAGGGGGAGGGGTTGTTTTTATTTTTTTGCTTTTTTGCTTTTTTGTTGTTGTTGGTTTCTTTGTTTGTTTGTTTGTTTTTGTTCTGTCTTGTTTTCTTTTGTTGTTTGTTGTTTTTGTTTTTGTTTTTTTATTTTTGTGTGTGTTTTTGTTGTTGTTGTTATTGAGGGTTTTTTGTTTTGTTTTTTTGTTTTGTTTTGTTTTGTTTGTTTGTTGTTGTTTTTGTTTTGTTTTGGTTGTTTTTTTTGTTTGTTTTTTTTTGGGGGGGAGTTGTTGTTTTTTGTTTTTTTTTTAGCAAGATGGCTGGGTACCGTCTTCCCAGTCTGTCTACAATGTTTTCTTTCAATTATTCCCATTTGGACCCATTCAATGTGTCTAGATCTAATATACATGTGTCATATTTTATTCTTTGTACAGGGTATCTCCTTATTTACTCAAACTAAAAGGGACAATGAAAAATGAGATGTGCTTCGTATAGCAAGGAAAACGAGAACATTTGCAAATAACATGTAACCAGTTTATGGAATTAATGTAAGCATTTCTACCCTACTGAAGCTAAGTTTCCTTTTTCACTTCATTTAAATCTAGATATCTTTTGTTTACTTTTCGATTTTAGTTTATTAATTATATTTACATTAATTGTAACAATATTGTTTCCATTATCATGGAATCATTATTATATTGTTGTCAGAAGAAGAGTTTAAACCCGAAAATTCACTGTTTTGTTTTATCTTTATAGTGTTGGCTTGTTACCTATTTTATCATGTTTATTATTCACTTTCAGCTGTTTCACTACTCACTGTGACAATAACAACGACAATATTATTAATAATAATAATAACAACAAGAACAATAATAATATTATTTTTAATAACAATAATAATATCATTTTTAATAACAATAATAATAATAGTGATGATGATGATGATGATGATGATGATGATGATGATGATGATGATGATGATGATGATGATGATGATGATGATGATGATTGTAACAACTGACTTGTACGTGTTATGAACAGCATGTTTGCATCGAATGTTGATGGGCGCTCAAGGAAGATGCGTGACAATGGCGTAATCGGAATGGAGTCTTTTTATGGATATTATTATGACGTAATCGGAATGGGATCTTTTATGGATATTATCATGACGTAATCGGATTGGGGGCTTTTTATGGATTAATGTGTGTTGGGTTTTGTGACGCGTGTGGGTTGCTTGGGAAGGATAGGGATTGTGGGAGTCAGAGAGCGGTCGTAGAGTTGGTCAGTCGTAGTCAATCGGTTAGTCTAGTAAAAGCATTGTTATTATATTATTCAGACCTTGTATAAATGATCATTAAAGTATTATTGAAGTTTAAAAACCAGTGAGTTATAGATTTATTTTTGTTGTTGAACCCGTAACAGTAGGTAACAGTAGGATCTATATAGGAATCTCCCTTATCGTTAGGGCTGGTTCCTCAAAACCTCTGTTCCACCTATCTAGTCGTGACAATGATGATGAGGAGGATAATGATGAGGATGATGATGATGATGATGGTGGTGGTGGTGGTGGTGGTGGTGGTGGTTGTGGTGATGATGATGATAACGATGATGATTTTTATGAAGTGCCCCCTCTTAATATAGCTCAAGTCTCTGTACAATAAAATTGATAGCGTTAAATTCACAATACATGAATTTGAGCATATTTTGAAAGAAATTATAAAGTTCCAAGATAAATATAAACATCATGACTGAATGCACAGAAAGGAACCAGCTAATAACATCACACACTATGATAATTTTAAAGAATTCTTTATTATATGTGAGCAGTAACAGGCAGTTTAAAAATTCAAACATGTCCGGCCGTTTTCAAAATGGAGAGGATACGCATTTTGTCAAACTTAAGAGAGATTATTTCAAATTTGTACGGCTGTCAAGCATGGACTCGCACGAAAAAGCTAACAAAAGGCTTATAACAACACAAAGAGCAATGGAAAGAAGAATGCTTGGTATACGATTGCAAGACATAAAAAGAAACGAAACTATCAGGGGAAAACAAAATTGATAGACATAATATAATATATAAGTCATGTAACAAAAAGAGAATAGAAATAGACATGACCGGTTGCCCGTTTTAAAGACAACAGATGGACAAAGAGATGTACAGAATGGCAGCGACCTGTGGGACAAAGATCGAAAGGCAAGCCAGGAAAAAGATGGGGATAGGGTATACAACAACTCTATACAACCCATATGGCAACGGAAAGCTAGCAACAGACAAGAACAGGAAAGTCTCGCGGATGGCTACTTCCAACAATAGAGAGACACAGCCTAGCTCAATTTCAAATTATAGGACCTTGGTTTTTGAAAAGTCTCACACCAAGATCTTAGTCCTAACTCTGAGAATCTAAGAGATGATGTTGCTGGATCTTAAAGTGCGTACAGGTATATCTTGTATAAGGTCAGAAACATAAGATAACAACGTATTAATAATATCGAGTCTACTGTCCGACTTGTGGATTCAGTTCACTTCAAATTCGCTTACTAAAAGTGAATGAAACTTAGCATAAATTTTAGTTGAAGTTGGAAGTTGACCGATAAAGTGCTTGAGGCCTTACGGGCCTGTTCACCATCTCTACATGAGACTAAAAGAGTGTGGCATTGTACTATGTTGTAGGTAAATTTTCCCACAGAAGGTCTAGATCTAATCTCGATTTGAAACAATTCACTGGTGTTGCTGTGACTACGCTGTTGGAGAGGTTATTCCAATGGGAAAGTCTACAATTGACACGAAGGAAACTCTCCAGTTTCGAATATCAATGCACTGTGGGGCCCAGCTTTGATTCAGCCCCCTTGACTATCTTGTCTCAAGAGTTGATGTTGAAGTCGAACAATTAAATGTTTGAGTTTGAGGCCTTATAGCCCTGCTCACTGTCTCTTCGTGGGGGTAGAAGATAAAGACTGATAAAGTGTGGCCTTGTATATGGTATATGTAAATTTCCCAGAGAAGGTCTTATCTCGATTTGAAACAATTCACTGATGGTGATGTGACTACGTTGTTGGAGAGGTTATCCATCCATGCATTGACGACTTATTAGATGAAGTTGTTGCTACGAACTTTTAACTTAGTGTATCCTTTGTACAATTTATGTCTATTTCCCCTGGTGTTTCTGCTTTTTACTAGTTTGAATGTAGGGTTTCCGGTCTTTTATACTCCATGAATATTTTTTTACATGTCTATTAAGTCACTGCATGTTCACGAGTCGGCAACCCCAGAGCAATAAGCCTTTCTGAGTATGGTTGGTTCTTAATCGACGGCAATCTCTTCAATATATTGAAGGGAATCTACCCATCTGGCTAGGGTCTCTAGCAAAATATTTCACAATACAACTTTGGAGACATTGGATCAACCTCAAGCAACGTTACACAAGCGCTTCCGGCGCAGCTCCATCCTGTTAAAAGTGCTGCTTTTGTACTGCATCCGCTCCAACGAACAGTCCCAGGCGTGTGCAGAACGAGGCGTCAGTCGTAGTTCGGTGTAGCCGGACACTAATGTTCATCGAAGGGGAAAATGCCCAAAGTTGCCCTGGTAGCTAGTTCATGACCACACCGTGAGCTTCTGATTTTAATGGTGGGTTTTTTTTATTATCAAAAACTTCGTCGGACTTTGCTGGTCTTCAAGAAAATTAATTTGAATTTGTTTTATTAACGTAGCCGTTGGTGTTTTAAAAAGCCTCTTGAGAGAATCAGAGCGGTAGAATAAAACTAAAACTGATTTTGGAGGAAACAAAATAAATTAAATTTACAGTATTTCTTACTATCATTATATAATTTTTACTACCATAACATGTTACTTATTTGGGAAGAATTTCAAGATAAAAAATAAATTGAAGATGTAAAAATATGAGGGGATACTAAAGGAAACAAACCATCCACATTGTTTTACTAGAGTTTCTAATAAAACAGGACCGAAGAAATGAAAGAGAGTTGAAAAAAACATGAATAAACCGTAATTCACAGAAAAGTGAGTTTTACCGAACAGCGAGCGGATCACGACTGGAAATATGCTCAAAACAATTCCGTTTAGATTTCCATACACTATACTGAAAATAATATAGATAAACCTGCTATACGCAGGAGTAAAATAATACCACAGATCAATACACGCTGCTAGGCTAAAAAGTAGAATAACAGAGGTCTTGACTTTCAGTTTGTCAAGGATAATTC
This sequence comes from Melibe bucephala, assembly GCA_039654525.1. Taxonomy (NCBI): domain Eukaryota; kingdom Metazoa; phylum Mollusca; class Gastropoda; order Nudibranchia; family Dendronotidae; genus Melibe; species Melibe bucephala. Next base: position 9,250 of record JBCJKE010352966.1, on the reverse strand, counting down.
CCGAGAATGGTCTAGTGCAAGCATTGACTAGAACCATAGCTGTGCCTAGTTCTGCCAAAAAATGATCGTCTTGGATCCAAATCTGACCAAATACTTTGTAAAAATTATTGAACATGCTTAATTGAATATTAGAAATGAAAGCTGGAAGAAAGAAAACATAGAAAGCGAACGATTTGAGCATTTGTTTGGGTGAATAATCATCTTCTGTGTTGCCAGACTTGCTTATATTCTCTTCCTCCACCATGGAGCCTGAATTACCCAGGTCAATGCCTCCACCTCCACCCAATGCTGTCTGTCTTCCCCCATCTTCGGCCGTAGAATTTGGGGCACTCGAAACGTTTGGCCATGTTAGTAAAATGAAAGATATTATGTGAAGCACAAAGGACATGCCACCTATAAATAAAAACATTGAAGGGACTTTATCAAGTACACTCTTCTCTGTGAAGTACAAGGAAAAGCCGATCTCTAATCTAGGTGATATGTTCTCCGGATTAGTGTAGAGAGTCGCAAATTCGTTTATTGCTATGGCTCCCAAGTTAAAGGAGCTCAGGAGAAGCGATGTCAGGACGCCCACGTATTTATCGGAGAGATCCACCACCGTACGAAGAGAGTGGCCGTACAGTAGTCCGCCACTGAAACCCTGACACACACCGAGCGCCGCGTTCATTAGTGCGAAAGAATGTTGAACTGCAAAGTAACACGCGAAGAAAGCAGCGTCGGCAATGCAAATGCCAATGATGACTGAGCAGTCTTTACCAAAACGTGTCCTGATGACGTCGTAGCCGAGAAGACCGACTGCACGGAATATAATGAATAAAGAAATTATCCATGGAGTGTTGACGTCACTTGATGGTTGTATGTAGACAATATAGGACAAGGAATAGATGGACACGTTTCCCCAATACCACGGCACAGACACTGTAGCGATGAGTAAAAATGCTCCTGTGACGACACGAACATTGTACCACATAGTCCCTTTAGTTTTGGAATCCATTATGCCCTCCATGGGGTTGTGTAAGCCACAGTGGTTATGCTGAAGGCTTTCGTACATATTAAGATGCATGTAATTCATTTTATAACATTTTAATGACATCTGCGTAACAAGAGTAATTATCAATGATTTTAAATTGTATTATTAGTTATTCATGGACACGCCAGGTAACTTTAATAATATTATAAATTCATGATAGCTCGATCGAAACGCCATGACGATTATGGTTATAGTATTCTACTGTCCCATCGTGTAAAATGCACGTTGGGGTTGACAGACGCGGAATAATTTTTTTTTTTAGAAATGTCTAAGTTCATGGAGACCTCTGCATGTTCAAAAATTTGAAAAAACAGTCTATTATTATCGAAAACAAGATTGTTTTCAAGAGAGGGTCGATATATTACGGCAATTCCGCCCCCGGTTCTACTTTCTCTTGGAAAATATTTTATTTAGGGGAGTTAGTCCTCTTATCAGTGGCTGATCATGATTCTGTGATAAATAAAATGTCGATATTTTGGGCATCAAACAATACGGCAACTTCAATTGTTTTGTTACGGCACGGACATGCGTTTAAAAGTCCATTTTTAATGTACGAATGGGTGTGTGTGTGTGGGGGGGGGGTGTTGCAGGCTGTGTTGTTGATGTAAATGTAGGCATTGCATTGTTTTCTCTTCTCACATATTGCTGTCTATGAATTGCTGTAAATATTGTTATGGAATTTCATTGGTGTCTTCAAGTAGATATATTATATCGATTTATTAAGTAATGTTGTTGTACAATGGTAAAACTATGTTCAAATCTCAAATTGTTTAGATGGAAATTGTCGACTGTTAAAGAAAGACACTAATTATGCTATGCCACTGACAGAAATAATGTGACAAGAAAAGATAGGCCTAGCCTAATCAAAATTATGACTAAGTCTCCTTTCATTCAAATGTTCATCGCCAGTAAATGAAATCGTTAAACATATGGGGCAGCGACATAACAAATTGAGGAAGTGAATTCGTAGCTTCCATTTATTATGTTGTTTAATTTATACTTTTCCTTCTCATATTTTTATACTTGCTTGTCGAAACATGATTTTAATACGTGTAGATCTAACCCCATAATTTTCCACCCCAAGAAAATTTCGATGCATTGCTATTACTTCTCGTTGTTTTTGCAGCTACTGTTATAATTTCCTGACGACTGTCGAAGACTAAACCTTTACATGTCCAAAAAGTCTAGCTGTTAATGTCAAGGCATCCTCTTTGCCGTCCGCATATTATTATGGGGATATTTATATGCATTTCCTAGAACATTTCCAAGAACACTTAGATGATGGAACAACCTGTGACATCATTCATGAAATATTAGGCACTAAATTTAAAACACGTATGGACGTTATCTTTAATTTTATAATATTAATAGCAAAGTTGTTTATTTATAAGTTTAAATTTAATAAAGTTTTGCCAAAAATGCAAATATTTAAGTCATATCTATACAATAAATTTTGTGTTGAAAGTGAGATAAACTACAGAAGGCATGAAACAAGTTTCGATAAAAAATGGGAACCATACATATTTTTATTCAGAGAACTCATGATGGAATTGACAGGAATCACGATTATCATTATTATTGTCATTTACATCATCAGTATTATATTGAATCATCCCTTAAATACGAAAAGATGTTTTTGCTAAAAAAAACAACAAAAAAACAAAAAAAAACAACAAAAAAAACCAACAACAAAAAACAACAAACACCACCAAAAACCCCCACCAAAAAACAAAAACAAAAAAACAAAACAAAAACAAACAAAAAAAGGGAACACAAAAAATGAAGGGAAGAAAAATGAAAACCAGAGCAAACAATTTGCTCTTTTATATTTTTCCTCTTTTTATTATCACTTAGGTAACCAGTATCGTCTTCATCATCATTACGATGATCATTGTCAGTGGCAGTAGCATTATTTGAAATATTAATTATACTATTATTATTTATGTTTATGCTATTACAATTGTTGTTTATCATATGGCCTGTACAAGGTCGCTATATGTCCACTGTATATTATTGCTGGATTTTGTTGACATGAATGATGTTGTTGTTATTGTCATTCAATTTTGGGTCTGGAATTTTAGATGCTAATTATTGACATCAAGGGTGTTCTTATAATTGTGGCTGGTGCCTTTATGCGTTTCAGCATTGTCATTCTCATAATACTTCCCCTCCGTCTCCATTATGATTATCATCATCACCATCATCAACATCATCATCATCATCGTCATCATCATCACTATCATCATTACTAGGATTGTTGGTTGGTTGTTTTGTTTTGATCTGTTTTAGTCTTAGTTTAGTTACATTAATTTTCTTGTTTGATGTTTCTCTATTTTTGTACTTGTATTCTTTTGTTTATCTTTAATTTTAATCTTTTAAAATATTTTTCTTTACAACCGTTTTGTCTTAACATTGTATATGTAAAAAAGTGAAACAAAAATCATATCGAAAAAGATATAATGGCGGCTTTAAACAAAAATATTTATTTACAACATTGAGATTATGATACAATTGCTATTATTTCCAGCTCGTTGACAAGAATGCGCAACTGAACTGAGTTTTCGAGCTATTTTGAAGAGCAAGATTGAAATCATTTAACTTTATGGACCTCACGCTTCATTACCCTTAGCAAGCCAATATCATGGCTAGCACCTCTCAGTCAAACGACTAAATCGAACACAGTTCCTTCGCTCCAGCGTTATTCAATGAATACGGACTTTCCCATTTACCGTGGCAGGAATTAGTCGACGTTTTAATATTCCCGTATTCAATTGAGGAAATTTTGTTTGTTTCAAATCTGATTAAAAGCAATGTTCTCTAAACGTTGTATTGAACCTGTAGTAAACTAAGAAGTTGACAGAGGCATTTGCCACCATGAAGGTCATATAGAGCTCTATGTATATCCAAAGAAAGTAATAATATTCCGTCACAAATAGCCATGGGACAGCATACCTTAAAGCGAAGAGTATAGCTATTGGCAGAAATGCCAAAAGGTAAAGGACAGACAGAACAACTACTTGCACGATGGCTTGCCTCTCTTTGGAACTGCTTGTCGTAGCCTCTGTACCCCTCTGATCGTTGTCTTTGGCTTCTTCCAAGTCACCTTTGACCTTCGAGTCTTTGTGGGATGACGTCGATATTTTTCCCCTGAATCTGATAGATTTCTTAATGGCGTACGTCAGGATACAAAGACCTCCTACAACGACGACGTTGGACAGTATGAAAAGAATTATATTGTTCATGATATTCGTCCATTTCCTAACGTATTTACGTAAACCGGGACGCGGATAATACAGCGCCCATACAGTCGTATTGGTCGTATCAGACCACTGCTTTGACAAGCCGTAAATTGAAAAGTCCATTGCCCTGCAAAGCAGGGAGTAGCACCAGATCACGGAGAGGATGATGTAGGTCCTTTTTCTACTGAACATGCCTTTAAATTGGAGAGGCAATAGTACGCACAAACTTCTTTGGACAGAAAGGAATGGGATGAAGTAGGAAGAGGCAAAGAAGAACTCTCGTGATAAGTTTATAAAGAATACGAGGCTTTCTGTTTTCACCCCCAAGACGGTGGGGACTTGCCTGACATAAAACACGGTGGCTACGCAATGCAGTGAATTAATTACAAGAAAACAAAAGTCTGAGACGGCCTGGTTGAAAAATGTTATAGTCACACATTCTTTTAATCCGATCTTTAGGAAGGTGCGAATACACAGGATATTGAAGCCTATGCCACTGAATGTAATGGCAAACTGAAGTGTCAAGATATACCTCATTACATAGAAGTACTGGCTTTGTGAGACTAACAGATATTGAGGCGTGTCGATAAATGGTAATTTGTCTATCCGGATTGCAGAAGCACTGTTTGTGGAGTTGATGATACTGGCCTCTGAGGTAGACTCTAAAACGTCCATGGTAACCCTGAAAGATGTGTGTACAAGGTATTCATTTATATAATATATAATATAATACAGTTCACAGGTTTATGTAGGCTTTTTCACAGCCTTTTATCTGTTCTTGTGCTGTCATGGGCATTTTACACTCAAATCACTCAACACTGGACGCATCACCAAGTAGTGGTGGGCATTACTAAACAGTATTTTTCTGAGGCACAGTGAGCACTTGAAGACAGCACTGAAATGCCTACACTGAAGGGGCTTCAACTACGTTTGCAGGCAAGCGATTCCATTTATTATTAGTTAGATTTAGTTAGTATTATTTAGATTTGTGATCAACAACGATAACTATTCATTAGGTAACACGAAAATAAACATGAACAAATTACAATGGATACCCCTCAAAGACCAAAGAGCTAGAAATAAGGTTACCATTCTTTTCAAAGTTATTGATGGCCAAGAACTGCTTTCACTTAAAGAATTCAGAATGAAAAAACACTATACGAGATCAGAATCTGGTGCTCAAACATTTATCATCTTCAAGTATAGATAGACATCAGTATTCATGTTTCTCTAGCTCTTTCAGATTATGGAACGAACTTCCAATCAATGTAATATACAGTGAAGATACCAAAGATTTTAAACAGAGAATTAAATGTATAACACTAAAATGTAAATGCTAGTTAGTTACTTTCCCATACGCTGACAAGAATAATCAATAAAGTGGGTTTGGCAGCTGGTTTAGATTAAAATGGGTAAGAGGTTATGCATTTAGATTTCATAATATATAGGAAGGAGCACATTAGAAACATGCACATTAGAGAGAGTCTACTTGAATTGCTTTGACATGTAAAATCGTAGCTATCTGGTATGGAATAATATGAACAGCCTTCTGATGCATTATAACTGAACCGTATAACGAAATGATGATGTCAAGAGATCACAGATATTTCACTCTTATGGGCAGATCGATTAGATGTCTAGGGAGACACTTATATTCACTTATATGTCTACAGACACACAGATATTCACTTAGATGTCTACAGACACACAGATATTCACTAAGATGTCTATAGACACACAGATATTCACTAAGATGTCTACAGACACACAGATGTTTACTTAGATTTCTATAGACACACAGATATTCACTTAGATGTCTACAGACATACAGATATTCACTAAGATGTCTACAGACATACAGATATTCACTTAAATGTCTACAGACACACAGATATTCACTTAGATGTCTACAGACATACAGATATTCACTAAGATGTCTACAGACACACTGATATTCACTAAGATGACTACAGACACACAGACATTCAATAAGTTGTCTACAGACACACAGATATTCACTTAGATGTCTACAGACACACAGATATTCACTAAGATGTCTACAGACACACAGATGTTTACTTAGATTTCTATAGACACACAGATATTCACTTAGATGTCTACAGACACACAGATATTCACTAAGATGTCTACAGACACACAGATATTCACTAAGATGTCTACAGACACACAGACATTCACTAAGATGTCTACAGAGACATAGACATTCACTTAGATGTCTACAGACACACAGATATTCACCAAGATGTCTACAGACACACAGATATTCACTAAGATGTCTACAGACACACAGACATTCAATAAGTTGTCTACAGACACACAGATATTCACTAAGATGTCTACAGACACACAGATATTCACTAAGATGTCTACAGACACACAGATATTCACTTAGATGTCTACAGACACACAGATATTCACTTAGATGTCTACAGAGACACAGAAATTCACTTAGATGTCTACTGTTAACTGAGACACAGGCATTCACTTAGATGTCTACAGGTACACAGATATTCACTTAGATGTCTACAGAGACACAGGTATTCACGTAGATGTCTACAGAGACATAGACATTCACTTAGATGACTACATAGACACAGGTATTCACGTAGATGTCTACAGAGACATAGACATTTACTTAGATGTCTACAGACACACAGATATTCACTAAGATATCTACAGACACACAGATATTCACTTAAATGTCTACAGACACACAGATATTCACATAGATTTCTACAGACACACAGATATTCACTTAGATGTCTACAGACACACAGATATTCACTTAGATGTCTACAGACACACAGATATTCACTTCGATGTCCACAGACACACAGATATTCACTAAGATGTCTACAGAGACAGAGACATTCACTAAGATGTCTACAGACAACAGATTTTCACTTAGATTCTACAGACACAAAGATATTCACTTAGATGTCTACAGACACACAGATATTCACTTAGATTCTACAGACACACAGACATTCACTAAGATGTCTACAGAGATACAGACATTCACTTAGATTTCTACAGAGATACAGACATTCACTTAGATGTCTACAGACACATAGACATTCACTTAGATGTCTACAGAGATACAGACATTCACTTAGATGTCTACAGAGACAGAGACATTCACTTAGATGTCTACAGAGACACAGACATTCACTTAAATGTCTACAGAGACACAGTCATTCACTTAGATGTCTACAGACACACAGACATTCACTAAGATGTCTACAGACACACAGACATTCACTTAGTTGTCTACAGACACACAGATATTCACTAAGATATCTACAGACACACAGATATTCACTAAGATGTCTACAGACACACAGACATTCACTTATATGTCTACAGACACACAGATATTCACTAAGATGTCTACAGACACACAGATATTCACTAAGATGTCTACAGACACACAGATATTCACTTAGATGTCTACAGACACACATATATTCACTAAGATGTCTACAGACACACAGACATTCACTTTGTTGTCTACAGACACACAGATATTCACTAAGATGTCTACAGACACACAGATATTCACTGATGTCTAGTCTACAGACACACAGATATTCACTTATATGTCTACAGAGACATAGACATTCACTTAGATGTCTACAGAGACATAGACATTCACTTAGATGTCTACTGTTAACTGAGACACAGGCATTCACTTAGATGTCTACAGATACACAGATATTCACTTAGATGTCTACAGAGACACAGACATTCACTTAGATGTCTACAGAGACACAGACATTCACTTAGATGTCTACAGAGACATAGGCATTCACTTAGATGTCTACAGACACACATATATTCACTAAGATGTCTACAGACACACAGATATTCACTTAAATGTCTACAGACACACAGATATTCACTTAGATTTCTACAGACACACAGATATTCACTTAGATGTCTACAGACACACAGATATTCACTTAGATGTCTACAGACACACAGATATTCACTTAGATGTCTACAGAGATACAGACATTCACTTAAATGTCTACAGAGACAGAGACATTCACTTAGATGTCTACAGAGACACAGACATTCACTTAAATGTCTACAGAGACACAGACATTCACTTAGATGTCTACAGAGGCATAGGCATTCACTTAGATGTCTACAGAGACACAGACATTCACTAAGATGTCTACAGAGACATAGGCATTCACTTTGATGTCTACAAAGACACAGACATTCACTTAGATGTCTACAGAGATACAGACATTCACTTAGATGTCTACAGAGACACAGACATTCACTTAGATGTCTACCTAGACACAGACATTCACGTACATGCTTACGTAGAGAAAGCCTTCCTGACTCGTACACGTTTTGTAAATAAAGAAGTTGTCACAGGGAAATGTATACAGACATAAACTTGAAGTGTGTAGAAACAAAGTCTCAGACTTACATTGGGAGGTGTCTACAGACAAAGAACAGACCAAGACTATTGCAAATTGATGATAGGCCTATACTTAAACTAGGTGTAGTCGATAAACGTTCCTTTCTACAGTGTCACCGAGTTGCTATTCATCCTGTTACTATCGTGCAACCACATACAAAGTAAACAAAATTCAAAAGCATCAATTTAAAAGTGTCATGAATTATACTTTCCACACAAAGACATCGACTTAGAAAATATTACATAACCACTTAATTGAAAATAAATGTTGAAAAAGGTTTGACACATTATTGAAACAATTTGATGGGCGGGGTAAGCAGACATTCAAAGATGGTAAATTATATATTTTGTCTATTTTTTGGTCTTTAGCAACTTTGGAATGAACCACAATGCGGAAGCATTTTGAATAATCGAGATAAATTTCCTTTTAGCAATTTTTAGAAGAGATGAAAAACTGCATAATACTTATGTTAATTTTTTTCTCCCCCCCCCCCCTATCTCTCTCTCTCTCTCTCTCTCTCTCTC
>JBCJKE010351856.1:0-15938 GCA_039654525.1 Melibe bucephala | reverse complement strand
AGTATATTATATATATTATATATATTATATATGTGTATGTCCATATGTCATGTAATCGTATCTGAATGTAAATATATAATGTGTGGTGTATGTAACAGTAAATAAATAGAATATTTGATTGTTGATTAAAATTATGAATTATGTTTCCCCTTAGCTGAGAGAACATGATTTAAAAAAAAAAAAAAATTATTACAATGCCCTTTGCTAATATTCCCAGGGGAAAATTTTGCTTTTAGGGTCTATTCTGGGGGGAGACTGGAAGAACCCCAGTATTACCTGCAGTGTATCACTGCAAAGGTGTGCATTAGGGGCTCATTTTCTTGCCCCCAAGCAAAATACTATATGCCGAAGTGAGCTTCAATCCCAGACTCCTAGGTTATAGTTCATTGTTTTAACTGCTTGGCTACCTAGTCTTAGATTTATTTTTATAATGGCAAGAGAAAAAATTCTTTCTTTCTTTTTTTATGAACTGAGGAAAGTCTGATTATAATTAATGGAATTCTTTTTTGTGCTCCCAGGAGCATTTCCTAATACAATTGTATGGCACAGATCAGTGTTTCAAAATTTCAATAGAAATTATAATAGTTTCCATAAATAAACATTTACAAAAATCAGGTAAGGAAGGATAGTCTCTTTCACTTTTCACTACTCACAATTTATTTTCACTCACAACACTTTGGTATTTGTAACGTCCTAAAGTGTGGATTACTATGATGGGAAGAATGTAAGCGGCAATGGATATATATATATTTTAAAGATACTGTCCAGCTTCATTATACCACTAACTTTGGAACCAAAGAGAAGTTTGTATTTTTAATCATAAAAAGTCTTAATTGTTATAACGAAAGGGTAAAATGACGGTTACCTTATATGGCAGATCAGTAGCATGGCGAATAGCAGGTATGTGAGAATGGCAGTTTAATAGGAGGCGGTATTATGTCCAGCTTTGAATGGATCAGATTTCCGGATAAATTTTGAGGTCCAGATTTCTTAAATCATCTTGACTTTTGTGTGTTTTGACTGTTCTCTTGTCTGTTATAATTTTTGTGTCTACACATTCATTCATATCTTTATCTCATTGTACATGTCATATTGCATTTTTGAAATTATCCCAATAAGTGTTTTGATTACTACATTTAAGCAGTAACAAAACAAAGTTCATAAAAAATCTATACTTTAAAGACAAAACAAAACAGTGAATTTCAGGTTTAAACCCTTCCTCAAACAGGTAATGGCGAAAAATTACACTAAAAACAAGAACAAAAATTACTATTAATCTTAATTTTCTATGAACTGAAAGGGGAAAAAATAAATACGAGATGTCTAAAATCTGGTGAAAAAGATATTTAGCTTATATAAATATGTCGTTTTGTCTTGCATGAAGTCTAAAAATGGCTGCCAAGCAATGGAAGAAGCCTTGGAGATAAGAATCATGCAGAATGATGCGAATTTGACCAGATTAGTGGCGTTCCTGTGGGTACCAAATGGGTCCAAGCTACTATTGCCTTTTCGGGGAATATTTAGAACATCAAGCCTTTCCTATATTGTGGCCCCCAACCTGAATTCTTCTGTTGATACATCAACGAAAGCATCAGCATCACTTCACTTTTATGGAAAATGATCTACAAGTTTTTAAAAATTTTCAATGAGCAGGACTGGTTGGAGAAAAAACACCAGCTCTATATATGTAGTGAACCCTAATACCCTAATGGGATATAATAAGTCAAAAGAAGAAGAAGAAGCATTTATAACAAATTAGACAATTATGACAATGTGATCTCTAACTTGTGTCAATGTGTTGAATTGAAATGATTTTAAGTACTTTTATATAGGTATCTCAAATTTTGTGCTTTGTGAACAATTGTTGAATCAACATTAACTTGACTACATCATTTGTTTTACAGCATCGACAGATGTCAAATAAGAACTTCTTTCAGACGGTTATTGACAACATCAAACAAGATATGAAAAAAAGTAAAGAAATGAAGGTAATTGAAAGTAGTATTTAACTTGTTGATTATCATGGTTTTTTGCCATTTCATTTTTTATTTTTTTCAATGTTTTTATGATTCCCATATGAATATCTGGAAGAGATCAACAGACTTTGGAACTGCTCAAACAAAATCCACCTAAATGCCTCCAAAACTAAAGTCTTCATAATTGATTTGAGAAAAAGCTACAAATAGTAGTATAATGTAACACTGATCACCATTAATAAATCCATCATTGAAAATGCGAGTCATCAACTATTATTTCCGTGGATCTGGAAAAGGGGAACAAATCAACACACTTGCAAAAAAGACATCAAAAGACTTTTTATTCTTAGCTTAAGAAATTTAAAACCTCATCGAGAAGCTTGACAAATTTCTATTTAGTCCATTGTGGACTGTATCAGTTGAGGTCGTCATTGATCATTGGTCTAAAAATGGAAAAGTATAAAACAGTTTTCTGCTCCTCCTGTAAAATTGGTGTTCAGTGTGGTTAGTGGTTAGACAATGGCGGGGATGATATATTTAGTTGAGTTTTTTCTTACATGGGAAAGTAAAGTTTAGCAAGTGATGTACCCGAGTTTCTGTTTGGCATGTTTGTTCTAGGGTCCTGTTGTTGGGATTATGAGTGTAGAAACACAGTTCAAATTGTTGTTCAACTCCAAAAAATATTCCCTTTGTTTTTCATATTGACAAGGTGTCAGTAAACTATTATGATTATTATTATGATGATGATGATGATGATTTTTATTATTATTATTATTATTATTATATTATTATTGTTATCATCATCATCATCATCATCATCATCACTATTATTATTATTATTATTATTATTAGTATTATTATTATTATGATTATGATGATGATGATGGTGATGATTTTTATTATTATTATTATTATTATTTTTATTATTATTACTATTATTACTATTCTTCTTCTTCTTCTTCTTCTTCTTCTTCTTCTTCTTCTTCTTATTCTTCTTATTCTTCTTCTTCTTCTTCTTCTTCTTCTTCTTCTTATTCTTCTTATTCTTCTTCTTCTTCTTCTTCTTATTATTATTATTATTAGCAGTGTCGTTGTTGATGTTATTATCATAATCATGCATATACATTGTTTATACATTTTATAACCATGCATATACATTGTTTATACATTTTATGTTTGAAGATTGTCTGCTGTGCATAGTTTTGAAGTTACATGCATTGAATATTGGTATCAAAGGCAATATCTTTACTTCATTTTAATACATGGCTAATTATTTATTTAGGAGAATTTTATGATACACTTTAAGCCATTTATCTGAAGAAAAAAAAAGTTTGTTTTTTTTTAGTTATGGGTGTACCAGTCTCATAATTCCAAAAGCTTTCAAAGATATTGACTTTTGATTGTCATTTCAACATTTTCTTCACCAGGAAAGTATAGCAAAATTCAAAGAAGAAACCAAAAAATTAGAAGATTCCGATGCCTTGAAACAAGCAAGAAAAAAATTTGTAAGTTTTGTTACAATTACATATAACAACATTTTTATACACATTTTATTGTTTTCTTTTATTAATAGAGAATTGAATGCCTTTGCCCCTTGACATGGAATTTTTTTTATTAACTGGATATTAAATTTTCACTTTTCAGAATGTCTGATAAAAAGATTTTCTGATTATATAACATGTTAATACATTAAAGCATATTACATGTTAATAATTCTTATCAATTGTGCACTCCTGTTCTTTTGCTCATTTCAGGAAACAATTGAAGAAGAAACTTTAAGGAGTTCTGCAGCATTAAAAAAAACTATGGACTCTTTGAAAGATAAAGTTTCAGAGGTGAATATTTGTACCTTCAAAAGCTGTGTGTCATTGTAATGCAATAGGCTATCAATCTGTCATTGTCAGATACAACTGTATTAACAATAATTACCGTGAAGTGTGTCTGAAGGCCCCTATTCAGGGTTCATGATGAACCATCATAAACATGATTTTATCAATTCTTAGTACTTTCCTCTCACACATGCTGAAACATACACTTTGCACACTAATACAAATGTCTCTCTATCATGAGGGAATATTGGACTCTTTCTGCTTTCAACTTATTTGCTAGAATTCCGCTCTCAATACGAAAAGAAATATTAGTTGAACTCTAAGGAAAGTGTTTATAAATTTTAAAAATCTTGACCTGAGTTAAGAAATTAGATCAAATTGGACCTGAGTTAAGAAATTAGATCAAATTGTTAAACCTGCAATCTCTCCAAGAGAGTTTGTTAAGATCAGGCATGGGCTGAAATCCTCAATTTGAATTGAGGGATCATTGGTGTTGGCAGTGTTTCATCAACATCCCGTAGCCTAGTGCACTAAAGTTTGTACAGAGCTGCGTACAATACCGCATTTCCTTAAATAATCCTGAAAAAAACATGTGATCATGCAATTCCGCATGGGCATTGAAAATCCAGGAAAATTGGGTCAAGTTATATGTTTCCAGCCTGACTATAATGGTTGTCGTCGGACTGGTACTATAAAAGATAAAGAGCTTTAGATTCAGATTTGCGAATAGACAGAAGCGGAAGTGTCACTTAAGTCTTTTACGTAGTTTTACATTGCACCACCTACCTAACCCCTCCTCTATGCCTAGACCCATTTTTACAATAAAGAGGCTTGTTTTGTACTGCTCGGACTGTTCAGCTAAGGCTTTGATCTGGATCTACTTTCTGTTTTGATGAAATCCTCTTTAAGCAAACATTCTTTTCAGGGGCCTGAGACAATTATGCCAGTTCCAATGCTAGTGTGGATTTTTTTTTTTTTTTTTGTATTGAGACACCGAACAATAGGTGATTGAGATAATCATGTGCATAATCAATTGTCAAATTTGTTTTAATATGGAGATGGCCTTTGTCAAGAGGTTAGTCACCTATTTGCTGTCACTGTTTGTCTCTTTTCAGACTGTAGAAGAGGCTCAAAAGAAAGAATATGTGAGGAAGGGAATGGAAACCGCTTCAAAAGCAACAGAAGCAATATCCAAGTCAGGTCAAATGATTGGCGAAAGTGAAGCATTTAAACAAATTTCTCAAGTATGTCTAACAATGATTTTTCACGAACGTTTAACACAAGAATGTTCAGGTCACTTATTTAACTATTTCCTCTCTAAAGGTTGCTGAGTGTTTATTTGTATCTGTAAAGTTGCATATCAGCATATTGGGGAAAGGGGGGGTGGGGGGTGGCTTGTCTTAAAATGTATTAATTTCTCTCGAATTTCATATATGATACAGCAATAGCTAGAACAGTACAGTGAAGATTAGCTTTCAACCCATGCCTCCACCCCCACCCAACCCACCTGGAATGCCAAGGGAACTTCCCTCCTTTCCCCCTCCCCCAACCACCTCCATTTTTTAATTGAATGGAAGAAGAGTTGATTGCTAGAAGGGATAATTGAAAAAACTATGACTGAAGTGTAACCTCTTAAAAGGGGTGCTTTGACTTATTACTTCTCCTTAAACTCTCTGAGAGTGTGAATTTCCACTGTAACCCACTTCATATTTTGTCAATGGACAAATTCATGTAGTTGTCACCACACACATTCACCTCATTTACATTTCCTGGCTTTTGTTTAGTTTCTCTCATTTTTATCTTGTTAATGGCATACATCATTTTATGAGTGATGTTATCAGCCTCCTCTGACTATCTCTCCACCTCCACGCATATTTGAATAGATTTCATCTTTCTTATTATATTTTCAAGGCATAGTTATTAATAAATTGTAATTTTTAGATCCCTCCCTTTAGCTATTATTATTATTATTATTATTATTATTATTATTATTATTATTATTATTGACTCTATTCAGTGTTTGTGTGGTGAAAGTGTTCTAAACATTGTTTTCTCTACTACCAGGGTGTGAGAGCTGCAAAAGAGGAATTTGACAGTGTCACTCTTTCAAGAGCACGTCATTACCAAGCCCCTGGTGAGTAAATGCTTGATACACATTTTGTCTGGTCTTTAGGATTAGGGCATCTCATGGGGAGAAGAATTATACTTCCATCAATGGTAGATAAAACAATCATGGGAAGAGTTTAATGACTCTTTTGAGTCGCTATATTTGTCCTGAAACAGTTTTTGTTGCTTCTCTGGCAGGGGCCTGGATTAAGTTGTAAAACGACAAAGGCAAACATCAAACTATGACATTGACTGTTTTTTATAAGTTATTTGTCTTTTTTTTTTAATGGTGCATTATTTTCTTTAAGATGGAGGGAGCCTTTTTTATATTGTATGTATTAATCATCATCAAGGTCATCATCATTATTAATTCAGAAAACTTTACTATTATTCTCTTTCACGTAATTAGAACTAAAAAAGAGGCATCATTTATAAACAAATCCCCTTTCACTTGTAATTAGGGCTTAAAGAGGCATCATTAATAAATGGTATGCTGGTATGCTGAGAATGATGGTTAGATCAAGTGGGATAAGAATACATATACAGTGAGGTTTCATTGCTGGATAAAGGCATCAGCATATAAATTGCATTTTATGGCAAACGGTACTTGAAGCAATTCTGACTTTTAGTTGGCACATTGGTATATATAGTAAGATGAAACTGTGTGATTTTGAAATATATAGTATGGAACCTGTACAAGATCTACACCAAATTGAAATCTACAGTCATCCAAATATTCACTCTTTTCTGGTCGCTCAGTTTGGAACTGTTTGCCTCTCATTATTCAAAATTGTCAGAAATTCACAATCCATGATTAAAGAAGGACTGAAAACATAGTATTCTTAACTGCATTTTGGTTAAAATAATAATATACGTTCTTTTTTTTCTTTTTTTTAATTGTATGAAATTGCCCTCTCCTTTTGTACATGACAGAAAAGTTGAGGAAAAGAACAGACACTTCTATTAGACCTAAAGAGGAGAAACACGTTGAGGCAGATGAGTATGTACACATTGAATATGTTTTAGTCCATCCAATTCTTCGCTTGTTAGAAATATTTCAGTAGCTTTGTTTTTTCTTTTTCTTTTCTTCTTTTCTTTTCTTTTTCTATTTTTCCAGGTTTATCCAATGTTATCACTCTCAAGTTTATGTAGAATCACATGAAATGATACGTAGTTAAAAAAATCACATGAAATGCTATGTAGTTTAAAGAATCACATGAAATGCTATGTAGTTTAAAGCAATGTACTTTAAAGAATCACATGAAATGCTATAATGCTATGTAGTTTCAAGAATCACATGAAATGCTATGTAGTTTAAAGAATCACCCGAAATGCTAGGTAGATTAATAAAATCAATGACATGCTGTGTAGTTAAAAGAATTACATGAAATATTATACATTTTAAAGAATCACATGAATGAAGAGTTTCATGAAATGCTTAAGTATTTTAAAGAATTGAAATGCTGTGCATTTAAAGGATTATATGAAATGAAGAATCACTTGCTGTGTATTCTCAAGAATTACATGAAATGCTATGCTTTTTAAAGAATTGCATGAAATGAAGAATGTCATGAAATGCTATGTATTTGAAATAATCACATTATGAAATGCTATATATTTTAAAGAACCAAATGAATTTAAAAATCTCATGAAATGCCAGGTATTTTAAAGAACCACATGAAATCAAGAATTTCATGAAATACAATGTATTGAAAAGAACCACATGAAATCAAGAATTTCATGAAATACAATGTATTGAAAAGAACCACATGAAATCAAGGATCTCGCGAAATGCTATGTATTTTAAAGAAGGGTGGTGATTGTCATAAGCTTAAATGGAACAATTTTCTAGTTAACACTATTTTTTATATCTAAGGTAAAGTAAAAGAAAAAGACTGGCAATTTCTTTTTGTCTATCAAGCCTATTTGACCACTGATTATTTTGAAATTTTACAGTTGAACACTTGTCTTCATCTATGCCTTTTTTCTGTTGAAAATCAGATGCAAGCGTGATAACTGTAATTGATTTCATGCATTTGTATTTTTAGCATTTGATTTACATAGGATGTTACATTGATGTTTCTAAGATTTTTAGGTGGTTATCATGTGAAACTGATTGATCTAAAAAAAACCCAAACAACTGAACTTTAAAACAACTTGGGAAACCTTTCCTCGAAATGATGATTGGTTGTTACCACCTTCAACACCTTCCGCAGTTTTACCACTGTAAAACTTATTCCGTTGAACAGTAATCAAGTCATTGAAGACATTTCACCTTCATGCAATTCTGTTGTTGATTTGAAGTGATGTGATTTATATGAGATCGTGTTGGTGTGTGTAGATGAAATCGTTAAATGGAAACTTACGATTACTGTGAAATTTTTGTTACAGCATGGTCTGTTGACAGTGTATGGTCTGTTACTTATTTAGATTATTATGTTTGCTTTTCTTTATATCTACTCCATGTCATCACGTCTTCCTTTCCCGTCCTCATCAGTGAATCTACGGGTATGGTGCTACACAAGGATTCAAGATTTTATCAAAGTTGGCAAAATTTCAAGGATAACAATCCTTACATGAATAGTGAGTCTTATGTTTTTAAAAGGATCAAGTTGTTTTTTGTTGTTTTTTTTTGTTTTTTTATCAAAGTTTGCAAAATTTCAGGTATTTATACAATCCTTACATGTGTAGTGAGTTTTATATTTTTAGAGTTGTCAGGTTTTATTAAAATTTGTGAGATTTCACAAATAAAAATCCTTATGTAGATATTGAATTTTATCTAGTAATTATTATTAATTTTTTTTTATACATAAATACATTTTCCTTAGTATTTCACTGATTTGTAAAATGAAATGAATCTTCAATTTTTAGACACTTTTTAATTATTTTTTTTTTTTATACAAATATTTCCACTGCAATGTTTGAAGTTCTAGATTAACTTGTCAAAAATTATTGGAGCTAGTTGAAAAAAATTCTTTTAATCACTGAAAGAGATTTTGAACATTTTATGTTTATTTATATGGCATTTACATTTTCATTTTTACAGAGGTATTTGATTTAAAAGCCAAATATGACGAAAGTGACAATGCAATGATAAGAGCCACAAGATTCTTCACTGATAAAATGGGGCAAATGTTTGGTACGTAATACTTTCGTTTATTATGTTTGCTATGTGCAGGCATTTCAAAAAAGACATATGTCTTTTGCTAGAAGCTAGTAGTAAACTTTGACATTAATTGAAATCCATCTCTTTAAGCAAATAATTAGTCTCATACATTTATTTCTCTATTGTGATGTCTTAATTTTTTATGCAAAAATGTAGTTCAAGTTTTAGGATTGATTTCTAAACAAGATAAGATGTTAATTCAATAATATGTTTTTAAAATTTAAATTTATGTTTCAACAGGAAGTGTTTTTACCAAAACAGAGATGTCTGAAGTGATGACTGAAATTTGCAAAATAGACCCAAATTTTGATAGAGAAAGGTTTATTCGTCTGTGTGAGAGGGAAATAATTCCAAATGTTTTAGAAGTGAGTAACAAAATTCATGATCTTATGTAGCAGGCTTCAAACCATTTGAGAGCCACTATTTTTTTCATCTAAGGTAAAGCAAAAGAAAAAAAACTGGCACTTTCTTTTTTCCTATCAAGTTTATTTGACCACTGATTGTTCTGAAATTTTACAGTTGAACACTTGTCTTCATCTATGCTTTTTTGCTGTTGAAAATCAGATGCAAGCGTGATAACTGTAATTGATTTCATGCATTTGTATTTTTAGCATTTGATTTACATAGGATGTTACATTGATGTTTTTAAGATTTTTAGGTGAAGCTGATTGTGAAGCTGATTGATCTAAAAAAACAACTGAGCTTTAAAACAACACTAACTACCTTAGACCATGATAGGATATTGTTAATTAATCTTAGATTAGAAGTAGAATCTGGATTCTAGATCTAGATTAAAGACAAAAACTAGATTCACTATATATCTTCAGAGAGATTGAGGACATGAAAGGTCAGTGTTGGTGGCATGAATATAATGAACCCATGTTACGCAGACGATAAAGGTGGTATACCTAACGAGTTGAGAAAATCTACATTTATAGCCTCACTCAAAGATCCTGAAAAAGTTGATAACGAATCGTCCCATTTTTTCAACATCGCTAAAGGAATTAAGACAGTAATGTGTCCTCTCACCAAAGCTTTTCAATCTATATAGTGAATACAATTTAGAGAGATTGGGGACATAAAAGGAGTCAAGTGTTGTTGGCGTTAATATAATGAACCTGGGTTATGCAGACGATGCAGAAGTGTTCAATATGGTAAAGGTGTTATACCTAACAGGTTGAGAAAATCTACATTTATAGCCTTACCCAAAAACCTGGAGCAGCCGATTGCAAACAACATGGAACAATTTGTAATATGAGCCTGATCACAAAAATCCTACTTTACATAATAATGAAAAGAATGAGAAACAAGATAACACAAGGAGGGAAACATCAGTTTGGATTTGTAAGAGACAAAGGTACAGTCAATGCTAGATACGCGCTCAAAACACTCATACGAAGGTCAATTGAACTTCATTTGCATTTAAATGCTAGATACATATATTATATATGCCTGAAAATACTGAAATGCGCAGACTTCAGTGTAAGACTGGTAAGTCTAGATTAAAATCAAAATTTCTAGATAGACCTCATCATCAGAGTTTGTGGAATGTGTGCCTTGCAATCCGTGAAGTAGTACCTTTTTGCTCTATGTGTTGAGATTTCAATATTTTGTCTCAAGACGTGACCAAAGAGTTTTCATCTTGGGGCCAAAAGTGGAGCTCCTTTGTTTTTTTTTTTTTTTTTTTTTTTTGGAGTGTGAAGTATTAGTGATTTTTGTTGGATAATGTATGTCGAGAATCATTCTAAACTGCTTTCTATGAAATGCATCAATTTTGCTTTCTTTTTTCTTCATTAGAGCCCATTTATCATAGTTACCTGTTCACCTGTCAGCGTTGTAACTTGTGACAGTCGCTGACAAATTTGACATCCTGGTTGCCTCTTTCCATTTTCCCTGGCAAAAATTACCTGATTCAAAAGTTAAGCTACTTTTTGGATGTTATCCTTGAATGCTATTTGCGGGTATCTTCCTTTCCTTTTTCCTTGAAATTTTCCTTGAACAACTGGTTTCATGTGTTTGCACCTTTTGTTTCTGATTTTATGTCCCAGATATGTCAGCTTTCATTGATAGAACTATGGTATCAGTTGCAACTATGTTTTACGTTCTTTTAACATGCTTTTATTTTTTCGCTTGTATTTTTAGCTTATTCTCTGTAATTGGTAATCAAACCATGTTTCTGCTGAGTTTCTCATAGTTCTTTTGGGCAACCCATGTTTTGCTTCCGTATAGAACAACTAGTCATACAAGCACCTTCAGAATTTAGATTTTTAGATCTCTTGATTTTGCACAATCTTTCCATATAGATCTATGTTGTTCATTGAACAATTCTTTGTTTACCCATTTCAATCCTTGTTTTGATGTCTCTGACATTTGTAGATCAGTTGCACATTTGCATCTGCAGCTGACAATTTGCTTTTATTGATCCTAGATATTTAAATTCCTAAACATGCTAAATTTGCATCTGTTTTCTCGTGCCTACTGTCATAATTTTTGTCTTTCTTACATTCAAAATAAGCTTTCTTCTTTCCATGCTTTATCAATTGTTGTGATAAATTCTTGTACATTTTTGTCAGAGTCAGATATGAGGGCTGATCATCCGCATATCTGAGATCAGTGATGCTTTAGCCTGCGATGTTAATGCCCAGATTTTCTATTTCAAATCCTCTCATAACTTGTTCAAGACTTAACAATTATCATAGTTAAACAATGATATTGATTTCACTACATTTTTGGCATCACTACATCACCAAAAAAGTTATTGGTTATTGACATCATTTTTCCTACAGGCAATGATAAGAGGTGAACTTGATGTTCTCAAAGACTGGTGTTTTGAAGCAGTGAGTTGTGACTTTGTTGATTTTTCTGCAAATTAAAACATAGTGACATTTTTTTTTCTTTCCTTTTCCTTTCTTATCCCCCTCCTTTCTCTCCCCCTTTCTTCCCTCCTCCTCTTTCTTCGTCTTCTTCCTCCTCTTCTTCTCCTCCTCCTCTTCTTCTCCTCCTCCTCCTCCACTTCCTCCTCCTCCTCCTCCTCGATAATATGAAGAAAAGGTTTCTTTGATATTAAATTGTGTGATGTTACATTATGTTCATTAATACAGACAATACTTTATGTGTCCTATTCCATATTTAAGCCATTTTGAAATTGATTGATTGATTGATTTTTTATTTATTTTGCAGCCTTTTAACACATTAGCTCATCCTATTGAGCAGGCGAAGAAGGCAGGCTATGTTTTTGATTCAAAGATCCTAGACATCAGTCATGCAGATGTAAGTTCTTGTTGGATTTTATTTGAATTATAAAATAGGTGTTATGAGGATTGAATGCTTGAAAGATATGAGATTGAAAACTTATACATTCAGCAAGTTTATTTATTGTTCTCTCCAGACATGGATACCTTTCAGTGTTTCTAAAGTGTACTGATTTTCTCTTATTTTTTGTGTATTTCAGACAATCTTTATCTATGTCAAGTTCAGCTTTTTTTTGCTTTTTTTTTCTTTTTTTTAAATTTCTATAGCATTTTATTTCAAAATTGGATATTTTGCTGGTAGCATTTTTGTTAATGGGTGTCTATATCAGTTATGTTTCTATTCACTGACCAGTTGACCACAATGCCTTGCTTACATATGCACATACACACACACACAGACACACACACACACACACACACACACACACACACTCATACACACACTTTCACATAATACTGCCACAATCAGTTGACACTCTTGATGTATCATCTATCCAGTTTAGATTGACTTGAATGACTTTATGTGTTGAACTTCATCTTACTCTGAATGACTTTATATGTTGAACATCATCCTGCCTTGAATGAGTTGATGTGTTAAATTTTATCCAGTTATCCAACCCGCTTCCAATCATCATTGCCCTTCACCCTGTCAGGGTACATGCCACAGAAAAGAGATGTCTATCTCTCTTTCATGGGACACATTTACCAGTACTGTCCATTGCGTCTTATAGTCTCATTTTTTTCACTGTCCTGTACTTTTTACAATCACGTCCCTTTAAATTTAGATAATTTACAATCACTCAAGATCAGCAAAATGTCTTGATCCCCAAATGTGGACCCCACTGTATATTGCCGGGCCATTGAAGTATTTTCCTGACTGATTTCAGAGTAGTGACTGTGTTTGACGTTAAGCACAAGTTTAACACAAGAGGGATATATGTGTGAGAGTTCAGTTGCATGATGCTACACTGAATCTGGTGTAACAACATAGACAGTCAAAGTATTGTACAAATTATTATATTGTCATTGTTACACTGAAAAGATTTCCCTAATAGCAGAAAGCAGCCAAAGTATGATACAAATGTCTATAATGAATTTCAATTTCAGGTAATAGCTGGCAAAATAATGGAGCAAGGTCCAGTGTTAGTCATAAGCTTCAACTCTCAACAAATCATGGTGGTGAGGGACAGTAAGGGGCAAGTCATTGAAGGAGACCCAGTAAGTAACATGCAGTGAGATTTGGCTCGTGTCATAGTCATTATGATTTGAGTCACACCTTCTTTCAAGGTGCCTCTGGAAGTGCTACAAAACATTCATAAAACCAGTCCTAGATTATGGAGGATCCACATTATCAAAACCAAATAGATGGTATAGAGTAAATACAAAAACATGAAGTTAGATATATATATAACCAACAACCATAACTACATATCACTTACGACAAAAATAAACATGTTCCCCTCAAGGAACAAAGAGCTAGAAATAAGGTTACCATTCTTTTCAAAGCAATTAATGGTTGAGCGGTGTTACCACTTGAAAAATTCAAAATGAAAAATAACCACACAAGACCTGGTGCTCTAACATTTACATTACCATCTTTAACTGTAGATTGTCATTTGTATTCATATTTCCCATGCATTGTCAGATTGTGGAAAAAAATTAACAATCAATTTAAAATACAGTGAAGATACTGAATATTTTAAACAGAAACTTAAATTTAAATGTACCACATTAACATCTAAATACTAGTACCCTTGTTACTTTATGGGATGTTGACAAGAAACTCAGTTGAGATTTTCATCTCTTATGAACAGGAAGTTTTGTCGTGGCTCAGTGTCAGTAACGGTAATAGTAGTAGCAAACCTCTCTTGCACATTTTCTTTTGGGAAAGATGCAATACACTTGTTTTCTGTATAATTTATAGAAATTAGGTGTTTGTGTATTTCCTTTGTCATTGAAATGCTCTCTTACATTATGTTCCATCTGATAAAATCAAATGCCCTGTGGTGTTTGTAGAGATTATCTAATTCACTGCTTTTCATGTCACTCAAACAGACACCACTTAAAAAAAAAAAAAAGCAACACTTTTAAAAGCCTTCCAGCACTCTATGACATTATAGTTTCATAGTCTTAAACATTCATTGTGTAACTTGAAGGGGGAAAAAAACCATACAAACCAAATACATGATTGCGTACTTACTGAAATCACAGCTTGAGTCAGGGTGTAAATTTTTACTGTAGAATTCCCATGCAAGCTTTTACTTTTTTGTTTTGGTTTTTTTTCATTAAAGTAGGCAATGTCGAAGGTGACCTAATGTTTAGATGTGGAAATAAATGTTGAAAAAGAATCTCATGCTGTATAGTTTGTATTCAACATAATTGTTTGATTGATTCTTATTTGCAGGACAAAATCATTCGTATAATGTATGTATGGGCTTTGTGCCGCGACCAGGAGGAATTTGAGCCTTCAGCAGCATGGAAGTTGATGGACATATCAGCCAGCACATCAGAACAATTCATATGATAGGTCTAATAAAGTAGCTTTTATGTATATATAGATGAATGGTTGCAAATTAAAAGAGAAGGATGATTTACAATATGTATATTTCCACAATTGTTTTTTTTATGCACGTTTTGTGTTCTATTTGTCTTCAAATTTGTGTACGCCGACTTGCCAACCTTAATGATTCCATTATGAGACTTATGGTATCACGTGCCCAGTCTCTAGTCACTGAAATGTCATTCACATATTGGCATGGTGCAAAGTGATAATTTTTCAGACATAATATTTGACGGTTATATTATTACCAAAAGTATTTCACCAGACATCTTGTCTTGGCTATAGTCATCCAAGTGATATGCAGGTCCACTCTGAGGAAAACTAGATGCTGTGGCTGTCAGTTTAGAATTTTTACAATGAATAAATTACTTTCACAAGTATGAAATCCCACTTTCATACCGGATCTAAGAGATGAACGAATGATTCTGATGTGGCTTCAAACTGGTAATATTATTTAGGTCCATATGTAGGCTAAAATATTCTTTCCATAAAAAATGTTTTAAAGTAGTACATTGACTTAAAATATCGAAAATGAATCAAATTACGTACTTTACTTGCAAAGTCTTCCTCTATAACTTATAACATCCAACTGCACTTCCCTTTAAATTATTTTGAACAATGGACTCACATATTTCATCATACCTTAAATAGAGAATTAAGAGTAGGAGCAAAGCTTCTAGTTATAGTGTCAACTCATTAAATGTTTTTAAATGTCAACTCATAAACTGTTGCACTTTTAGTGTCAACTCATAAACTGTTATAGTTTTAGTTTTGGTGTCAACTTATACAGTTGTTAAGTGTCAATTTATTAATGGTGGTAGCTTTAGTTTTATCGTCAACCCTTAAATTGTTGTAGTTTTAGTGTCAACTCATAAACTGTTCTAGTTTAAGTGTCAACTCATAAACTGTTGTAGTTTTAGTGTCAACTCATGAACTTTCGTAGCTTTAGTTTTAGTGTCAACTCATAAACTGTTGTAGTTTTAGTGTCAACTCATAAACATGTAGTTTTAGTGTCAACTCATAAACTGTTGTAGTTTTAGTGTCAACTCA
>JBCJKE010350746.1:0-15942 GCA_039654525.1 Melibe bucephala | reverse complement strand
GGGGGGGGGGGGGGGGGGGGGGGGGGGGGGAGGAGGAGGAGGAGGAGGAGGAGGAGGAGGAGGAGGAGGAAGAAGAAGAAGAAGAAGGGAGGAGGAGGGGGAGGAGGAAAGAAAAAGAAAGAATCACTAAAAAATAAAAGTTGTCCTTAAATAAATAAACAAAATTAGCAAGAGAGTAATATCAAAGATTTAAAGTACAAGTTCCTTAAAGGGTTCAATAATAAAATCTTTAACAGCCTTACATTAACTCTTACCATCATCTTGTTTATTATGAAACACAGTTGTCTCAGCATCGACATCCAACCCAAAACCTTCCTTTAGTCGCAAAATGCCAACACCAAACTTCAAGTCAAAGGCATCGCTGCAGAATAAACAAAAGGAGAGCAAAATAAAGAATTAAAGAGAATTAGCAGCACTGAAGTATTGTTACTTCTGAAATTCGATCAAATCTGATCATGTTCAACAAGTTAAATGCTCAACATATCTTACCAAATTCATTTAAATGATACAATAGACAACCTAGAAATCAAATCATCGCCTCTTAAAGGAACTCAATGCTATCATACATCAATTCATTTATAATTTAACTAATCATATATCATATATCAATAAATGTATACTTGAATGTTCATATACTGTCGTATCCAAAACAAGGATTACACTGATATTCAAGTTTCTTAGATTTAGTATATGGTTGGGTTAGTCATACATATGCCATTTGATTCTATGATTCAAACCTGACATTTTTATAGTAAATTTGATGACTTTAACCAAAAAAAAAAAAAAAATACATTGTGCATAAAAAAAAAATTTTCTTTTTATTTCCCAAGTTGTCAGTAATGTATGTATCTCTCATAGGCAGCCAATATGCTATTCTGCACTTGAACATGGATACTGTCAATGATTATATATTGTCTTCATACTATTCATTGAAGATGTCAGAAAGGATATATAAAATAAACTTGTTTCAACTGCATGTTCCAAGTCTTTTTCCTAGTTCTTGCTTCATAACAGCTGAAACATGCTTGATAATATTCAAATCAGGAGGTACCAATTGCTATGCTGTGGGAGTCACATTAACAGTATCAAGAATGTGTCAATGCGTTCGTTTCCTATTGATCTTTGCTTAACAGCTGAGTCTTGAATTTTGATTCTTGCATCAGCAAGTTATGTCTGTTTACTCATCCCTATACCAGAAGATGTAGCGCTTTCATTCTGGAAATGATTGCTCTCATGTACTTGATTCCATAATCGATATATGGTAATGTAACCTAGTTATATCTGTGAAATTTCCAGCGTTATGTCTAAAGTGTTTGGATAATGTTTTCTTAGAACAGTCAAAACATTTGACCATGCCTGAAATATTGCTACCAGTTTCCTAGGTCCCAGTAGCTCTATTTTGTTCAATGCTGAAAGGACATTTTAAATGATTAAGGGGAAATGCAGCACTTAGAATGGACCATTTTGGGTCAGGACATCGAAATTGAGATATTAACATATTTGTCAAATTGAACTTATTAGCTTCCATTTCCCTAGTCGAAGTTCAGTCAATTTCCAGCAAAAAACCGTCTTTGAAAGCATCAAATACCTTCATTTTGGCAAAAAAAAATTTAAGAAAATAAGCCTGTTTTGATTACATTCTTCGAAGTGTAAACTCAATACCCCTACAAAAAAAAATGGACTCGTCTTACACCGTATAAAAGCCTAATTCTTCCTCTCTCCCTTGACGTTGATATAACAGTGCTAGCATGGTCCATTTAGTGTACATTCATTATAATATTCATACTTCACAAGAAACCGACTTCCATTTATGGGCATCATGTACTACGCATACAATACTAGTTCTACGGGAACTCATGAAGGCGGCTATTGGGGTCAATGGCTCCACCCCCTACACTTCATAGCGGGCCTGTTTCCCAGACGCTTGGCACTAATCGGGATCTCTGCGTCTGTGTTTTGTTTACTCTGTTACATCACACTGAGTGTTTATTGTGATGATGCATTCTTGAAATATAACTTCTTTTGCATATTTTATGAATTGTTTGTAAGTAAACACAATAAGACTTTGAGAACTAGCAGAGGCATGAGCTGGGTACAACTTATGGTTAAGAAATTGCCCCAAAACACTTTTTTTGGGATGCGAGATTGTGCTTTTTAGTCTTTTTTTCTCGTTTTTCTCAAAACTTCATTTTTCGTCACTCAAGTGCCCCTTTCTCATACTCTAATCATCACATTGGGTTAAAACTTCACAGTTATGATCCCTTTATCTATATCTTCATTTTGTCAGATCGCTTTTCTGTTCTTCTCAACAACAAAAAATTTATGAATTTTTTTGTGGAATAAAAGCATAATTAATAAAAGCATGATTTTGCTATACACTGTATATACTATACCAATAAATACATAAAAACCATACTTTTGAATGTTTCAAGAAAGTAATCTATCAATTTTGAGAGGAAGGTGGAGTGAATCTTATGTCAAATTTCTAAAATTGACAGCTAAGGGTGTAATAAAAAGGTACCTAAAGATCGTCAAAAAATCCAAGGTGGCGGATGTTTTTGGCGTTACCATGGCAATAGAGTGTCTGGGGTTCTGAATGATGCTAGGAATATTCATCTGTGAACATATAGGACTGTTTGAAACCCTGGTTTTCTTATGAAGATACATTTTTCAAAGTACCTCCACTGCCGTATTTCCCCTTAAAATAAGAAATTAATAAGGGCCATTTCTAGCTGACAAAGATTGGTTATGATTTTGTTAAAACAATAACCTACCTTTGTAGTGTTTTATCGTGTGTACTGTAATAGTGTTCATGGTAAGAGTGAGTTCATGGGATTTGTCACCAGTTGTGACACATTTTCTTTCTTTCGTTTCTTTTAAGTTTATTTTTTGATGACAAATATTTAATATGGTGTCCCTTGAAAATAAGCTATGTGAAATGTTTCGTATCTGGCATGAAACAAAAAAAAAAAGGCAATCAACATATAGATGAAATAAAAATTGATAGATCAATGAATTTACTACGAAGAAAAAAGGTGGCTGAAAAATGTACACTTTCTTTTGGACCTGACTATTTTATACAAGTGTTCAGTGGCTATTGTTTGATAAAATAAAAACCTTACAGAGCATAGATATGTTGGGGAGTTTAATTCTGGTTCTATCTTGTCTTCGGTTTCCCTTTTTATTCAGAATCTGTCTTCTTTTTTTTTTCTGTATTTATATTGACTTTTATATTGATTTTATATTGATTTCTAAACATGTATATAACTTCTCCATGTTAATCCCACCACAAGCCAATTATTTAATTGAGAAAAACTTACTGAATCACTCCAAAGTAATGTTGAACATGCTCTGGATTGCATCTCATCCAGTCTGACTTGTAGCCTAGGATCAGGAGATTAGGTCGGAACTTTCCAACACCCACATTCTGTTCCACAAGATTAAGAAAGCAAATATTTATGCATGACACTTGAAATGGTGAGAATAAAAATACAAAAAATAACAAGCACCTTCTCAAGCAAAAGAAATACATACTGTGGAATGAGGAGAAGATTAAGCATGTGGTAAAATTTATTTAAGAAACAACTGGTATTAACACTCGGTCTTGAGACCTCAACAATCCAATTCAATTCAAAATTTTCTTTTCTCTCAATTCTGTAGATATTGACATATTTACATAATCATTTAATTTTGAAGGCATGACAGTGGCAATTTATATAATACTTTGAATGTCTCAGCAGCCATTACACACATACTTAAATTCTAGTGATGGAACTTTAGCTTTCTTTAAAAAATGTTCAAATGAGCTAATGCTAACATCATATAGAAACCTGGACATATTTTCTTGAATACTTTTTTCTAGTTTAAGTGTACTCTATGGTAATAATAAGAATTTGATAGAATAAAAGTATGAAAACTGTTCATTTGTCTAGTTTGGAAGAGATATGTCTTTTCTCTCAGGACATTTAGCCACAAATTTTCTTCACATGAAAATAAAACTTCAATTGATAATCTATGCCTTTTCCTAACATCATGTTTCCTCACATGGTATTTAGACTGAAGCAATTTTAGGAAGCTCAATTTTTAAATGACCTAATGTTAAGTGTTTGGAATTTTTCAGTCAACACATTTTTTCTTGCTTTTAGCAAAAAGTATAACAATCTGAGATAGTATATATTATTATTGTATTGTCATCAGCATTCTTAAAAAGTACATTTATTGATGAATAAAAAAAAACACCAATCATAAAAATGTTAACCAATAAAGAACCAAGAATTGAACCAGAGATTTCTTTTTATCAATTTCTTCTCAACTGCCTCTTGTGACCTGTATCTTTACTTGCTATTTCCTATTTAATGGATAACTTTTGACAAAGAGAACTGACTTTTATGCATAACCATATGCTGATAGATCATTTAAGAGGACATTGTGTGGTAATCAATCAAGACTTCAGGTAGATCCATTACTATTGTAGTGGTATAGTGACTTTTTTTCCAATGATAGTTACCATTCTTCTTAAAGCTTAAAGACTATTGTTTGACACCAGTGTCTTTATCTAAAAGCACATTAGAAACCATGACACAAATTTTCAGAATGCTCATACAATTGCCGTGCCAGGACGTTTCCCAAAGATCTTAGATATCTGAGACAGACATTGGCTATTCAACAATTCTTTACATCTAAGGGGTCATTAATTTTTCATATGAATGTCAGTTGTACTATTTTTAATGAACTTGAAAAGTTTTCTGCAGACTGGTTTACAATTTTACATATAGATCATTTATCATTGTGGCATTTACAAAGAAGGTAATAGTACTAGATGTAGAATTTCATGAAAATTGTATAAAATCCTACTTTCTTTTTTTTCTTTTTTTTCAAAGAGATCATTCATTCATTATTCAACTTTGTTTAGTTGGATAAGAAAGATTGCATCATCAGCTAGCCAAAAACACTTTCGTCTCACATCATTGTTTATGGTAAACAAAGGTCCACTCATAATTAATCAACTCAATTAAGTATCATAATGGTACCTGCATGAGTGACTGAGCTCCCAACTGAAAAGTCAAGGCAGTAGTGGCTGAATAGAAAGACTTGATATGACGCCGCCTAAAATATGTGTATGGAGCTTCTGACTGCAACTGACGAAGGTTATCTGCTTGGTTCCCCTTAGGAATACAAGGAAAGTAACAAGTTCTTAAATACTTGTATGAAATTCGGGTGAATTCTAAGATCAATTATCTTTTACAAATTTTAAGTAGGTGGGGAGGTGGAAGAGGAGAAAAGGTGTGGGAAGACGGAATGGGGAGATAGGGTTGATGGCAAGGGGGGAATGGGTGAGAAGAGGAAATGAGAGAGAAAGAGAGAGGGCAGGGAAGGGGGAATAAGAAGAGATGGGGAATGGAGGGATATAGGGGAGTGAAGAGAGAGGTATGGGGAACAGAGAGAGTAACAGACAGGGAGATGGAGGGAAAGAAAAAGTGGGAGTGGATGGGGTAAGGTAAATAATAATATGAATATACTTCTAAAAAAATATAATATCACACTGACTTCACAGACCCCAAAATTAACATAGTAGTTGTAGGCCTTTTTGCATCAATATTGATGCATTACTACGCCTCAGCTGCTATTCTAAGAGAAGTATGGATGCATAACCACACACTCTACCCTTTTTATCACTGCCCCTTTTAATTGAACAGAGTAGTGAACTAGTCAATAAGTCTGAAGTAGAAGAGGTTCTAAGGGTGAATGAATCTGAAAGACTTGTTGGTAGGAATTGAATTTTGCCAAGATGACAGTCAATATGGCCTGCTCTTTTCGATTTTAGACACTTGAGAGTTTCTTTTACATGTGCAATGGGCACATGGGACTTCATCAGTCTCTGATAGGACAAGGCACTCATTTATCCTGCCTACCACAGGACAAGAGGCAGAAGAAAGCCGAAATACTCCGGATTTCAAAATTCCCTGTTCAAGTTTCCTACCCACTAATTACTAAGACAACAATATAAGCATATACATAATACTACATGACAATGAAATGCATTTGTGTTTGACTAATAGAACTCTATCTGATCCTCAAAGCTTCATTCTACAAACATTAAGGAGAAATTCAGCAGTGAAGGTACCTTAATCAAAAATATGTAGCTGCACAATATTCAAGATTCTGATGTCAGTGATATACATTTCTACTAATGATCATAATTATTATTATCATTATTATTATTATTATTATTATTATTATTATTACCAGCAATATTGGGGCAAGACTGTGTTTGGAAGACACGCCATGTTTTCTGGAGTGAACGCTACTTGCAGGTCTGCTATCGGTGCGACCTCGTGCATCGGAACTGACACATTTGACCCTACTTTTGCCTATGTTGAGACTAGCATTATGATTCTGCTTCTACCTAGTTCTGGCGTTCCATGCAATTAGCGATGCCAATGTAATATGTCACACCGCGATTGCAATCGTCTAGCCTGCCAATAACTTGCGATACACGTTATATTTTGAGCGTGGCAAAGCCAAAATCAAAGCATGCTTTGCAAAGATGATTCTCAAGTCATGTTGATGCCAACAACCCACAACAAAAACCGCAACAACCCACGACAAAAACCGCTGCATTAAAAACATACATGTAGATTTGTTGCGCCTGGCCGTACATGATCTATAAATTCCAGGAATAGGCGAGATCATTGACCTCTTTACAATATTGTATGCCGTCGTCGTCTTTACAGACGGCCAATTGTAGTAGGCCTATATTAGACTCACATATGGTATTTCCTCAATGTAGACAGCGCCAAACATAATAAATAGAGGTATTTTTTTCTCATGAACATCCTCCGCTCCTTCCACTGCTTAGTATTCATCGACGTGTCTTTTCAATTGCGCATATAAGAATTTAAGTCTCGAGACCTTTCTCGTCAACTGTACCAGTCCGTTTCTCCACAAGCCTCTCAAACAGGAGATTAAGCATCCTCCCTCACCCCGTACCCCGCTATCTCTGTCTGTATCTCTTCCTCCCTCTCCTGCCAGTGCACACGCTGCTTTAAAATGAATGTCAGCAGGCCAGAAAAAGCAGGCCAGAAAAAATGGTGCTCATAATTGGACAGGAAAATCGTAGCTGCATCGAAATTTACCAAAATAAATTGTAAAAAGTGTAAGGTTGACGCCTTTATTATGGGAAAAGGTAGTAAATTCAGCAGCTGTGACCGTGAAATTTTGGCAAGTCATTAAGTGATTCAAGTCATGATAACTTAGAA
Source organism: Melibe bucephala (assembly GCA_039654525.1). Taxonomy (NCBI): domain Eukaryota; kingdom Metazoa; phylum Mollusca; class Gastropoda; order Nudibranchia; family Dendronotidae; genus Melibe; species Melibe bucephala. The sequence goes on along the minus strand of JBCJKE010350746.1, from coordinate 8,683 downwards.
ATGCCGATATCACGCTACTTTCCCAGCTGATTCACGGTAACGGGGGAAGTCCTGGAGGAGTATTGAACCAAAATTTAAAAATCCAGGGAATTCCCAGACAACTTTCACCCCTGGCTGTAATTAAAATGAAGCAGTAGCGCAATATTGCAGATATGAATTGTATTATAATGCCAGTTATGGTTTCTTGACACTCACTTATGTCTAGACTTACCATCTGGTTTCGACCCAACTGCATACTTAAATAGGCTGTCGTTAATGCAAATTTCCTACCATTTCCAACCTTTCCGCCTTCATAGTAAAATTTCCTACCATTTCTGACCTTTATGACTTTCTGACTTTGCTGGAAACCCTGATAGTATGCCTTTACACTCACCAGGAGAATGTTTCCACAAACCATCAGGCCTGTCTTCTTGGTGATGTGTGAACAAAAGTCTACCAGGGCTGGCCGGTTGTCTGGTTCCCCTGACATGACAAGGACCTGTGGTCTGGAAAGAAAGTTGTCATGACAGACCATTTAAATAGATTTAAACAGTTTGTAGTGGTGATCAGTTGGGTCTCAGAGGAAATGCCTGAGTGGAAGCCATGTAGATGTGTGAGAATATTTTGTTGTTCTAGATGGAAAATAATGAAGTGGCAGATTATGTTCTAGGAGTTTACAGCATAGGCTACAGATGTCAGCCAAATTGTGCAGTAATTTGATGCTGTGTGCTGGTCACCTTTCTTGATGGCATAATCTTGCGGTAAATGGTCGGTATCTAGTGAGGTCTGGAAAATTATGGTCAAGATTGGGGCAATGTTATAACCCAAGTTTATGAGTACTCGGTTTGGGATATTGTCTGGACCTGAAGCTTTGTTTGGCTTTATCTGGTGAAGCAGCTTGGATACTCCATGGGTGTCGACGTGGATAGGTCGGATGTATTCTGTGGGTTGTTTTATAGTTGACAGGGCAGTTGTTATTGTAATGGTGAAGACTGATTTAAATTGTTTTAGTCGAATGTTTGCTTTGATTTGACTTTCACTATGTAGTTGTCCTTTTCTCTGAGATTTGCTATTTCTGAGGAATCTTGCTTCTTGGATTTGATGTAATGCCAGAAGGATTTTGTGTTGCTGTCAATGCCCTCCCATACAGAACCATTGATAAACTGCCATTCTGCTCTCTAAAGTTCTCAACAGCAGTGTTTTTAGAATAGTCAGTAAGCAGGCCAGTCGTTTTTTGTCCTGGCTCGTTAAAGCATCCTCTTCTTTCTTTTGAGCAAACATCTAATTGGGGCAGTCTTCCATGGTAATGTGCAAGATGGTCTGAGTGAAAAGGTCGATATATTTGTTTCTATTGATGTGCTCAGGAGGGTTTCCTTTTGCATGTCAGTGCCAGAATCCTTGGGAAGAGGAGAAGGATGAATGACACATAGACAAAAATAGAAACAGAGAGGTCTAATGGCGGATGCATTTGAATCAAGAGTTCCAGTACTCCTGATTCAAATGTATCCGCCATTAGACATCTGTTTTTATATCTTTCCTCTATGTGCCTTTCATCCTTCATCTCTTCCAAAGGATTCTGGCACTGATATACATTTTGTAATATTTGTCCATGGCTTCCTCAAGGTATGCTCCATCTATCACAACTACAACCATAGTTGCATATTATGTCTGATCTTTTTCAAAATATGAAGTGAGGCCTCAGCTTTGAAAAAGGAAGGGCCCAAAATAATAAATTGTTTCAAAATGTTGAACTACAGAAAATGTTTAAAGATAAGCTGGAAAGCTAAAATATCAAATATGAAAGTTTTGGGGAAGTAGCAAACAAATTATGAAAGCAAAAGATTGCAGAGTGTGGTCATATCACATGAGGGGAAAACATTTTATTTCTGCTTCTATAAGGATGGGTAGATGGAAAGAGAAAAATACAAAGACCAAAAAATATGTAGCTAATGATTTAATGGATGGAGACGTGGAGACAGGAAGAAATGGTGGGAATATGTCAGCCATCTGGAAAAACCAAAATCGATTTGATTTAGTACCAATAGAAAATCTGTCACTGCATAACAAGACAGACAAAATACTTCTCTCAATAAAAGTCATACTAAAAAACTATTGCTGCCTGTTTTGACACTATTACAAAAATAGATGGGCATATTCCTATCAACAAAGTGATGAAATCTAACTTCAAAACATCAAAATGTGAATCAAAGACCCTTGATAACTGCTGGTGGTGATAAACAGATTTCTCCCTCCTGGAGCAAAGTGTGAAATCAAAAGTGTGGGAAAATCAGAAACAACTGTTTATTCATGAAAAAGATCAAAAGCAATGGAAACCCTTTTCAGCAACAATCAGAGAAATAGCTGAGGTTAATGTGTCTGCATTAAGTTATTTTGATTCAAAACACCTATTTAAAGTGGTTAAGAGGGTTAATTTCAAAGAATTTTATATGATGTGGTACCATATTTCTTTTGATTTCCACACATTTTTAGTTGGTGAGAGCAGGTAATCACCTAAAATTCTTTATATGCTCTCCAATGCGTACAAGCTTCAAAGCTGACTGCAGCACACTCCTGTAGACGTGGGCCTGGGTGGATGATCCCCAGTTGACATCTGAGGACAAATAGTGTTACAAAATGTTAAAATATTAATCTCAGGTCTCTGATTAAAGAAACCTTTACCAAAATTATGGAATTCTTAAAGTACTTTAGAGGGCTTTTTAAATGATGATACATATATCCATATTACAAAAATTAATCTTACAAGAATTAATCTGAGAAAAAAGGCCATGTGCTTGTTAATTTCCATAACAATTTTACGATCGAGAAAAAGTGACAGGAATGCATCGAAACGAATGTATACTAACCAAAATAACATAAGAATATAAGTAACAGATCTGGAATAACCATTTACAGAAAGACAAGTAAACATACTCAAACATAATGAAAAGCATCCAGAAAAAAGTAAACTTGTATGGTAAAAAAACAGGAGTATACATTAAAAAGTAAAAGTATACAGAAAAATTAAAGGCATACTGAAAAATAAAAAGCATACAGGGAAAAGTAAACATATGCAGAAAAAATGGTATATTGAAAATAGTACAGGTACACAGAAAACAGTAAATGTATATAGAAAAATGGCACCACTTAGAGTTTGTTTAAAAAAAAAAAAAAAGCCCTGGAAAAGTCAAGTGGCTTACCAGGTTTGCGGTGGTGAACATATATGAAAAGGCTTCCCACACATCCAAAGGTAATAAGAGCAGTAATCCAGTTGATTATAAACATAACAACAATGCACAACACAGCCCCTGTTAGACTCAACCATTTATTGTAAAATCGGAAAGACGGCCGCCAACCTACATGGAGAATGGGAAAGAAAGGGAAAAAAGAGAACATCACTCAGCTAAAGAGTAGTCATAAGGTTAAATTGATGTTATAGAGAAGAATGGGGAAGATATTGAAAACATTCTTTAAGGTTGAACCAAAAAAAAAAAAAAAAAATGTTCATATGAATTCTGATAAACTAAAAAATTATATGCACTGATGGGTTTCTGAAGCATTCAAAATATACTTAAAATATGTTTTTAGTTTCTTTATTCAGCAAGATAAGATTATAGGATTGTTGTCAATTTAACATTGTATTTCTTTTCTCAATAACATTCCAGATTATAAAACAATGTTCATCAAATTACTGTTAATGCATATGTTTGAGCCAAAGAACCTTTTCTACCTTTTGAGATCAAATTTGAAAATGTTTACATCAATAAAGGGAAAAGAACAAATCATAATTACCTGGAGACCTGGCTATGGATGCATCAAAGCAAGAAAAATTGATGAGAGCATATGACATCAGGAAAAAATTGGAAATTAAAGGAGCAATTGCATTCAAATCAGCTGGGGAGAAAATTGGAGAAAAAAAAAAAAGAAATAAAAAAAAGAAAGAAATAAAATTAAGACTGCAGACAGATATTTGAGCGTGCATTTATTTTTTCAATAATCTTGATAAATTGACCATTTTCTTCTATAAGCAAAAGCTTTACAGAGAAAATAATTAAAAAAATACATAATAAAATTAGTCAAGGATGAATCACATCACTTTTGGAGTGGTTGGGGTAGACCGTAAAAGTGACTTGAAAATATGTTCAAATATTTTAAAAACATTAAGTAGGACTACATTTTGAAAAACAAAGTCATGAATGTTGTACTTTCAGCATTTAAGCATTGATACTGTGAAAATATGGAGAGACCGATGTCTGGACAATTGAGGATATGCATCTCCTTTAGATTTAAATCTACATCTAGACGCCAAATCAAATCTAGTATCAACCCCTATCTATATGACCTTTTAAGTTAATGCTGACGATCTTGTAGCAACTTATATTATTGCTGCACCTTGGAAAGTATTCAAAGAGGAATGGAATTTTACAAGGGTAACAGTCTTATATCTCAATTCGATTTTATTAAAAGCACATCCTCCATCTCCGAACATGTGTGTGTATGTGCCCGTATAGAGACACACACACCCAATGAACCAAAACTTTGAGAATAAAAACTCAAATCCAAGCATTACTCCTTACACCTGAAAAAACTCAAATCCAAGCATTACTCCTTACACCTGCTCAACTCACCTATGAGTTGGAAAGCAAATCCAATAAAGAAACAGAGAATGAAAGCCCTTCTAGGGGTATCACTGGGACCATAACCTACACCAAAGTAGGCCAAAAAGGGAAAGATTTTGTCTTTGCAAAGAGCCTGTAAAGATAGAAATACAGTATAATTTCCTATGATGATCATTTGTAAATTCATGCTTGCATAGTATCAGTTCTATTCATTTCTCATTTAAAGAAAGGATATAAATGAAATAAATACCTACAGAATGATTAGAGAAATGAGCACTACAAAGGTATTATCTGTTACAATGATGAATATTAGGAATTATACTCAGGCTTCATCATAAGAAACTTTCCTCACTAGCCATGACATCACAAAGTGACTAATTATACATTTTCTGTTTGATTCACACATAAAAAGTGCAATGAAATCACAATGTGTTCTACAGCACTGTGATTTCTAATATAATCTAGCCTTGATAAACTTTTTTGTTGAGTGGTACAGTAGTTTTCGCGAGAGTGCCCTCCGGCTGAATGCCTGTTTTGCCTAATGTGACGCAAAAGGCATGGCCTCGATCTGGATGTCGATGAAGAGGCATGCTCAGTTGTTCAATGACAGATGACGGCCCATTCTTCTTATTTCCTTTTACACCCAGTGGTGTTTAGGGCGGCAACAAAGGCTCTCCATCCAGATCCATCCTGTGCTAAGTGTGTCAGTGGACCCCATGTCTGCCCCATGGTTCGCATTTCGCTCTCTACGACAGCCCATGCCATGTCTTAACAAGGTGGTTGATCAAAATGAATGACCGTTTACAGATAAACGCAACACAATGCAATCAAGCCCTCCCTCTTGCGACAAAATGATCACTGTCTGGCTGTGAACAGGGGTGTCTTTGAACTTTTTGAAATTGGCGGCATGGTTCATAAACTTAAGAGTGATTTAAAAACTCAGCAATACTATCTTTGTCCATACGTAATAATCATATTTCAAGATGCGTTGTAAACTTCATGAGATTTGAAAACTCAAGCTAAAGATTATGAAAACCAGACCTCTTGGGAGCCACAGGATCGATATCGCCTGAGTGCCCGCTCCGCCTAAGTGCCCGGTAACTTCCCGACCACAAGGCACTCTCGCCAAAACTACTGTACTTTGCTTAATAACTAGACACTGGGGCTCCCTATTCAAATCCTGCAAATATCACATTGATTTCTCTAGATAAGCTCTTTACACTTATTTTCTCATCCTAACTCGAATGTAAAATGAGTTGAAAACTCAAGATCGAGCAAAATCTTTGTCGGTGTGCTGAAGTGATATAACAAAATGTAACATTAGCTGTTCTTTTCACTCCATGTGAGTTGAAACCATTGCTGCATAGAATACCTTGTAAAAAATATGTAAGGCATGATATTTATATGACCCCAGAAGGTCTACTTTTCATTTCATCAACTGATAGCAGCAAATGCATCTAATCATCATTGATGGAGAAAGATAGGGTAAACATACATTTCAACAAGGAAAAAGAAAGCCAAACTTTCTATAATTAAAAAAAAAACCAATCTTTATGCAATTATCCTACCTGAAATACTTTTGGAGCGGACATGAGACTAGCTAAGGCGGATGAGAGGGTGGCAGAGAAGATTCCAGCCAGGACAAGAGGCCCCCAAGCAGAGACCATTTCCGTAGCTTGGTAGTCATGGAGAAGACCATATTTACAACCAGTGGAAGACAGGCTGCAGTTCTTGATGAACATCCTGTTAAAGGGGTGGTCATCCCTTGACACAACCATAATGTCTGTTGAACATGATTGAGAATGGGTTGAAGATTAAAAACACAAATTAATATAACCTGATTCTTCACATAAGAATGTAAATCACTTTTTCAGGTTCTGAGTTGTGAGAGCCTATGATCTGCTCATTACAATGTTAACTAACTTTGCATGGTTGATTGTGAAGGTATCATAAGTTGAAGAGAGTGGATGAGATGACAGGGTTTTGAGACCATCAAAAATGGCAAGGGAATTTTGGGGTTACATATAATGTTTTGCATGATATATTAGTTCTCAGATGGGTAAAATTTTTATGATTTTAAAACTGTAAAAGCCCAATGATGCTCATAATTCACAGATTTTATCTAAAGACTATAGACAACTTTAGCTCTGAGTGCCCAGTGTGACTTATCTTCCATTTCAAACACATTTCCTTTTCTCACAAGTGAAAATAAACCTGTAAGAGACATTCAATTATTTAAAGGCAGATTTTGGTCAGCCTATTACCAACCAGACCATGGACTGTTCTTCACCTATTCATATATATTTATGATTACTTAGAGTGTATCCTTTCATCAGAGATAAAGTAAGATGCCTCACTCAGTCTACTCCCAAGCAAAAGTAAACAAAACCTCAGTCTGCAAGACTGGCGTTACTCAATGGTGCAAATGGAGGAAGCAGTGAAATGTCAATCTTTGAAAACACAACCCAAGAACAGCTGAAGCTCAACTGGTGTCACCAATGTTTTGACAATTATTGTCACGATCATGATATTGGTACTTTTTTCATAAGGACGTCCATGGGATTTTTTATAATACTTGAAACAAACCCCTAGATTTTAGTATACTTATGCTAATAAAACCAAAATATTTTTACAAGTAAGAAAGCACACCAGCTAGGGTGATTTTGACTTGAAGATTGAAACTCCTGGAGGATATCTAATATTTTACAAATATTCAAGAATACAACTTACTCTGCGTAGTAGACAACAGACTTTGAGTCACAGAGGTGTTGTCCATGTTACTTGGTGTGTAGGCCAACGAGACATTAGGCAAAGCACTTGAGGCCAGGACTATCCCATTGGCTTCTCGCATTAGGCAAGAACCAACAAAGACAGCAAGAACCAAGTACACCAGAGTTGTAATCAGAATGGCTAGAAATGTTCCTTTGGGAATTGACTTGGAGGCATTCTGATAAGGTAAAAAGAAGACAGTTTCACAGGCAATGCAGTATTTTCTTTGTAAAAAAAAAAAAAAAAAAAAGGTCATAGACTCCACCAATTTTGAAATGACAAAGCAAATGTCATTCATACTTTACTCAGGGAGGGGATAAGTATCATTAACATTTACAAATGATGCCAACATAAGGTGATTAAAAAAAACGAGGTCTCAATTAGCTTTCAAGTCAGTTTCAATTTCAATTAACTGCTTTTGGGAAAATGGTGCAGTCTTTATACTCCAGTTGCAATTTCAATTAACTGCTTTTGGGAAAATGGTGCAGTCTTTATACTCCTTGTAAAGTTACTAAAGAACAATTAACTTTAAATATATTAAGGGAGGGATCCAATAAAAAATACATCCCGAACTTTGCAGTTCAGTTTCTGAAAATCCTTAAGTTGTATGTAAAAGATATTTTACACACTACAAAAAAAAAATATTTTTTTTAATTTTACATCTTATGCAAAATTTCAATATGATATATAGCGAAATTAATTAACTTCGAATATCCGGATTTGCCTCATAAAAGTGAATAATATTTACTATAAAGCAAATTGCCATTTGAGCCATTGAAACATGAAGAGAGAGGATTATTGTTTAAGAGATACTGATGATAAAATAGACATAAGCCAGGCATAACTAAGTCAAAACTTGTGAAATGTGAGAGAGGTGGGTGTGAACAAGAGTTAGCGAATCCCTCTAGATTGGGAACATCCATCATAAGATCTCTGTATCACTAGATTTCTATGTCTGCCATTACTTTTCTTCGATCTATATCCAATAAACAGAATTTTAAGTCAAATCACTGCTGCAGCAAATCCCCATATTTCTAAAATGTATAATATTTTTAATCGATTATCCTCTAATAGTTTACCCTTTAAAAAAAATAAAATAAAATAAAGCCCTTTATTAACTCCGGGGGAGAATTCGTCTATAGAGTCTATCCCGAAGGAAGACGGGAATAGACCCAGGCGTCAGCCACAGTGCAGCGCCACCATGGAGGAGAATAGGGGTGAACTTTCTTGCCCAAGGAAAAACCAGATGCCAAAGCAGGGCTCAAATCCATGATCCCGTGCGTAACAGTACAATGCCTTAACCACTTGGCCAAGTGGGG
>JBCJKE010348524.1:0-15948 GCA_039654525.1 Melibe bucephala | reverse complement strand
ATATATTTCATATCACTGAATATTGATTCATTTTGAGTTATAATTCAGCTGGGAATATGTTTCTTGCCTCTCCTGCAAAGTTTGTGTGATCGGAGTTACACGTTTAGAGAACGACAGCGATGATAATTTACTGTACGGTATAATATGTGGTGAATACAATGACATGTCAATCACACTACTACATGTATTAGTATTACGTCGTCGCTGCACACTGTATGCCTAAACCCAACAGTTGATTACGTACCTTATGCTTATTAATACTAATACATGTAATACCAGTATTACGAGGCACTTTTTATTGCTAGAACCAGAACATAGACATTGTTGTTCTTGTTATTACATGTATTATTATTACTTCTATTTTCATTTTTATGATTATTATTATTATTAACACGTGTTTTATCATGTATTATTATTATTACTTCTATTATTATTATTATTATTATTATTACATGTATTATCATTATTGTTCTTGTTATAATAAATCATGCTAATCCTGATGCATCGGCTCATGGTGAGATCCTCTCTAAATTTGACGAATGTATAGCAAATTCATGACATCTTAATGCATCACTGTGCACATTTAATTCTTAATAGATTATTAATAAATATCGATACATGTTATTGTTTTTTTTTGGTTGCCTATCTGTTTACCTGTTTCAATTTCTCTGCATGTAGAAAACAGGCAAAAAAACAAAAAACAAAACAAAAAACGCCCACTACAAATTCTGTTTGCCTATATCAATTGACAGCTTTCAGTGTTTCAGTTTTAAATGGGAGAGCTCTTGAGAAATGCAATTTTGTTAATATTATTAATATACATATAATTCTTGTACATGTCATAATGTGATGTACACACAATTCTCAAATGTTTTTCTCTTGACGAAATAAAATGTGTGTCTATTAAATGCACTTCTCTTAATATGGTTAAATCACTTTGACTTTGAATGTGAATTTGAAAAAGCTTTTTGATGTACATAAAAATGAATTGTCCAAGTCTGCATTGTCATCAGGAGTTTAATTTTTAATATTAAATTCAATCCTTTCACACTTTCGTTAAGTGTCACACATGATGTCCTTTTCAAATCAGGGCATGTAAAAGCAATACATTTTTTTACACGAAGTGCCTATTTCCAACCGGTGTTTTGGGCCATCACACTATTAGTATGCCTACGCGCAGTATCAGTATCAGTATAGGCTGTTTGCTATAAAAATAGTACCAACACTAGTAATACTGGTCGATAAACAAACTCGCAGACATCTGCTTCCCTGAAGGAACGTTCTGATCAGAGCTCGTTAGCACCACCCTTTCCTTAGTTTCATTGTCGCTCTTACAAAGTCAGACGAGAGTGTAGTAAGGCAACGCAAATGGGTTATTATAATTACATGTCTATGTACATGTACTAGAATAATAAAACACTGTCGCTTAAATGTCCGCAGCAGGTATGGCATCGGCCTGGTCATAAAGGTGTAAGTTCAAGCATGGACTGCACTGATCAGGCACCAATAAAATGTAAGAGAGAGTGAACACTGTCATGTCCCTGTCTAATGTTCAAAATCAATTCTAACGTAAAATTCCAACTAATAATAAAACAATCCCATTCAAGAAATTAAACTCCTGTCTTCAACAAAAGAGTGAAAAGCACTGAAAACGATTAAGATTATAGCTACATGTATAGTATTAATAGAAATCGAGCTTCATTCTTTCACTAACAGTCGATAGGGTGTAGGCTTGTACCTGTATACCTATGAGATAATGCCTGCAAGGCTGTATCGTCTTGTCGCTTTACGTCTTGACCTAGGTCTAGTGACATGTGTTATCATTATATTATTACACAAACTTAACGATATTTTTTTTCTTTGAAAGGTGTGTGGGTTTTGTCCAGGTTTTTTTTTTCATGTTTGTTTTATCACTCATTAATTGGACATTAGCACTATCTGCCATACAATCATCTATAATAATTTATAGTGCCTTTTACTGTATACAAGACTGACAGTTGAGAAAAAAAACAAACAATATCAATATAGGTGTATTTCCATTGAAAGTCCTCACAAATATTAAACAAATACACCCAGCACTGAAAATCGTGATTTAAAAGACCAGTACATGACTGTAACTGTAATGGCAACTCTGCCTTTTTCTCCCTTCTTCATAACGCATGACTCTTCTAATACCAACTTTCCCTTTTTTCCAAAATTTAATGCTATAAAGAGTGTTGACTGATCAATCGCTCCAAATCCGCCTCAACCCCCCTCTCTCTCTTAAACCCTTTTTGTCTTACCCTCTCTCTTCTTCTCTTCTCTCATTCCCTCCAGTCACGCCACACACACACACAAACAACTACAGACTATAGGCAGACACCTGGAACTTTCAATTTGCTATTCAAAGTAAGGACTCTTTTTCCCCCCGACCAAATCCTTACAAGCCGATGATGCAATGCCATGAAAAGAATCAGAACATCTCCGGCTAATAGGTGACTCCTGCCATATTAAAGAAACACATAAGTGATACTAACTGAAACTTATACTACTTATTTATAGTAAATGATATGTATTAGTAGGCTTACTAAGCAACTCAGCCAGATCATTCTACATGATTGAACTACAGGTATATATTGATCTGACCCACACACAAAAAGGATACATGGATAGCCATGATTGAAAAGAAACAACACTTTATATAGCATAGCAAGATTACGTGTAGTTACTTACTGGTGATTTCAATACCACCAGTAGTACATGTATCTGTAAAATGGGACTTTGACTGTTGGGAGACACTATCACAACATCGCAAACCGACAGGTTAGTCATTATCTGTCAGTGTCATATACTCATCGAAGAAGTTGCGATTCCCAAATATATTTTCTTTAGTATCTATATTATTATTATGCAGAACAACAATAATTTAATTTATAATAATTGCAGCCCCTGGTGATATGTATACCAACATTTTGATAAACTCACTTTAATTTTAATGCCAAGAGTAGACCCAAAGTAAAACAAAATGCCCACTGAATTCATGAATGCTCCAAGTACTCAGCAGCCCAAAGTCGTCTTACACAACTTCATTTTCAATCAGATGTGATTGCATATTTTCATCTGCAAGATAGACCAGTAGGGTCTTGCATTTATAAAAACAAATACAGATACAAACACCTCTAAACCTGACGTCCACTTGAAACCTCTACTTTGCATCTGGAGCATGGTTTTGTCGATTGCCAAAGGGAAACAAGTCACTGCAAATCATACCTTTATTGTATATATGTCAAATTTACTTGAAAAAATAAAGCAGCAAATCAATAGCAACCTCTCCCCTTCCTCAGAAAAACAGCAAAAATACAAATAAGAGAACGCTCCAATAATCTTTTTGTTTTTTAATCAAATTCAGGTTCATTGCTATTACTAGTATTACCGGTTTCACTCATTTAATTATGCTCAAAATATTTCTGTGGCAGAGATTCAGCAAAAGCATCTTTCCATGGCTTCTTCTCTTTGACGCCCAACAAAATTTTCACAACATCATGTAGAAAGAGGTCTTTGTTACCTTGAATCCATCTGAGAAGTAGAAGGATATCAAGACGACACATTATGGATGGAAACACAATCCAAGTACTGCTACATACATTCACTGAAAAGATCCAAGTAATGGCAAAGAACAAATAATAACAATACACGTACTTTGATGAATGCATAGTGGAAATATGCATGATGGTGTTATCATAAAAGACTTTGAAATCAGATCTCAATAAATTCTACTAATGGCTACTGTTATAGCCTAATCCCTGTTATATCTGGGGTTGTTATTGTTATATATGTAAATGGTTTCCACTTTATTTGTTGAATTGAATCTGAACATGTCAATTCAGAAACCATTCGGCCATTATTCAAAGGTCTGTGGAAAATTAAAAACTCAAAACTTCACGCCTCGCTTCTTTGGCATGACATGAGTCGTACATATAATAGGCCTATATATGATAAAGTCATATGTACAGCACTTAAAACTTTTATTTAAACTTTAAACATATTATTTTGTACGATATATATTCTTAAACTGATCTCCAATTCATTTCATACTTTGTGAATCACCTGCCTTTCAGCACCATACTTACTTGATATTTTCATCAATTGGCAACCTTTGACATCTTATTTTTTGCTCCCTTGCTTTCGCCAGTGCCATTTTTTTTCTAGACAGCATATCTGAGTAAGCTCCCAGGATATAGACTGTATTAGGATTGAACCTTTCAACAGGCTGGAAGGAGATTGACATGTATTACAAAAGTTCAGTTGCATGAAGTTTGACAAATTTGACTAAAGGTGTTGGGCATGTTTTGGTCTAGTCCAGGTTTACCAATTCCTCAGAAAATAGATGATTAAATAACACACATTCTAAATTGTGTACAATTGGCCGATGATATCATCAAATGGAAATGCTAAAATTTTTTTTTTTAATTAATAGGCCGGCCGAGTTGATCTTTTGTTTCCGCTATCTTAGCTACTTACTGAGATTTTGGCAATCTTGACATGATCGCTTCATGCCCGACACCATCAATATATATATGTGTGTGTGTGTGTGTGTGTGTGCATGCATTTCGGCTTTCAGACTGTAATTATTATTTACATGTATGTATGATTAACACATTACGAATCTATGTAGCAATGTTATGTTATTGTGTAATGGCATGCAACTGGGACAAAGACACAGCACAAATACAAATAGTTGATAGCTTGAAACCTGCATTATAAACCAATGATGAACTATTGGTACTAGTCTTACCAGAAATCTTACCAACTCTCATGTGCATGGGACCAATAAGCTGGTGATACAATACTTGCATACCAAAACAACATTTTCAATGAGAACCTATAAATTGACACTCACAGGCTTGAAGCAATGGGCTGAAATGTTGCACAAAGAATTGGATCTAACACATTAGGTCTAGATAACTTCATAAACCCCATTGAGAAAGATCATGAATGTAAGGGAAAGAATTCAACGAAGTTGACGCTCACCTGCTTTGCATGTATTGCATGTCTACCAGAAATCTTACCAACTCTCATGTGCATGGGACCAATATGCTGGTGATACAATACTTGCATACCAAAACAAAATTTTCAATGAGAACCTATAAATTGACACTCACAGGCTTGAAGCAATGGGCTGAAATGTTGCACAAAGAATTGGATCTAACACATTAGGTCTAGATAACTTCATAAACCCTATTGAGAAAGATCATGAATGCACGGGAAAGAATTCAATAAAGTTGACGCTCACCTGCTTTGCATGTGGAGTCAGGTATACAAGATCTGATGCTTGATACAAATCTAGATAGCTTTCTTGGGTTGTGGTGGCCAGGAAGTGATCCACGTCCAGAAGGTGTCTCAACTCTAAAGCTCTGTGAGAAGAAGATAAGAAAACATTACCCCACCTAACAATAAGTAACATTTAGTGATCATTCTCACTGATTCTCACATGCATTATATTATTTAAACACCACTTGCAGCAAAATGCACACAAAGTTCTGAACATGAGGAGACAGTGCAACACAATCTTCTGCTATGTGAGCAAATCAAAGAATTAAGAAGGCTTCTATTGTCATTTCCCAGATCAATTTCCTACCTCTTACATTTTGCTTAGCTGCGGTGTTATCTTTCTGTAAGTAATCACTTGATTGCTTTGATTGCTAATGGACCAATAAGAATTTGCAAGACATGTAAACTTACGGAATTTCTGTTTGTCTAGCACATTCTGATTGACCAAATACATGTTGTGGTTATAAAAATGAAGCAAGTGATTGATTACTGAGTGCACCCATGTTCTTCACAAAAAGAGAGCTGCTTCCACCACTGCCAACAATAGAAAAGTTCCAGTTAGTACTTGTCTATGGTCAAACAAGGCAAGATGCCACAAGCTTTAGTGTGCATTGACTGCTATAAAATGGATAAGAGTCCAGAGTCCAGGGGTGAACAGAGTCACGTAAGTCAAACACCATAATACTGTTGGAAATGTGTGATTATTAAAACTATGGCATCATTATAAAAACACATCAAATTCAAGGCTGTCACACTGTGATAATTTTCCAAAAATTAGATTAAAGCGAACATTTGACTTTTTGTTAACTCTATTATTGTCCATGTTCACTGACAATTACTTTCCAGTACAAAGTAGATCCATTTTGCATGCGCAGGCGTAGGGTACACAATAGATAATTTGCAGTGACTTTCTAAAAACGATACTTTTGATTTAATTCTTGTTGAGTTCTTCAAAGTTAGAAAGACAAAATAATAGTAAAATAACAATTGTAAAAAGATTTAAATTATTGACAAATTGTAAACAACAAATTAACAAACTAAGAATCAAGCATCGACAGGTGACTCAGACAGCACCATCCTCTTCTTCTTCTTCTTCAAGTACCAGGTCTGATACAGACATCCGTGAGCATGGCACACCATTTACTTCTGTCCTCAGATAAAATCTCAAAAAGCTCATATCATTTTTATTACGCTTAGTTTTATTAGTCGTCTAGTAATTTAAGCTCTGTAAATATGTTATTCCATGTCGATCTCAACTCCTTTTCCCTTAAATTCTTCCACTAAGGGCTAAATGTTCAAGATCTTAGTGTCTATTTATATGGCCTAAAGATCTTTCTACTCCTGCTTCTTCTAGTACTGCTTTACATGTATTACTCTTTTTATCTTGCCATGAGATTCTTAACATTCTTCTTACAAACCACAATTCTGTTGCTTCTAATCTTTTTCTAATACTTGTTGATATATTCCAACACCCGCTGCCATACAGCAGTATTCACCACACATACGCTTTTAAAACTATATTTTGTTTCCATTGAGATATTTATATTTTTTATGATAGGGCACATTTTTCTGAAACTGTCATATGCAATTGCAACTATTCTTTTAATTTCTGTATCGCACTTTCCATCTGATGTGATTATGTATCCTAGGTATTTAAAACTTTGGACTTGTTTTACCATCCTACTTATAGAAAATCATGTATACTAGTAAGAAGACCAGTCATATTCCTACATTAATTTGTTGAGATTCAGAACTATTTTCAAAACCATATGGTACGGGGTTCAAATCCCATTGGGAGGAGAAAAAAAGTCCCAGGAACTGAAGTCTTGATCCCAGAGTGGCCTTGTCTCCTTAGGGTATCAGAAGTCCAGAAGACGGATATTCCCGTCTCAGATGATGCCTTGTCAGCTACATTCTTTCTATAATAATAATAATAATAATAATGATAATAATAATGATAATGATAATAATAACAATAATAATAATATCATTGTTAGATGCCCAGAAGAACTCTGGGATTACTCACATAAAAATGAACCTATGGGGTTTGATATCAATTAAGGCAAATGTCAAAGGCTTGAGGCAATTTGTGAAGAAAAAAAATTCAAGACTGGTATTTCCTCTTTTGTTAGGAAGAGAAACGAACAGCTAGTCTCGACTATATTGTACTGTTATAAAATCAACACTGCATAAGCTTTGATACTTGAATAGTTGCCAAAAACAACAGAAATGCATTGAAATACCTGTATACTGAGTTTGTTGATGGACATCCTGTCAGAACAAGGTGAAAAGGTTGTAGATGAACTCTGTTGACACAGTATGCCATCCATAACTGCTTGGCAGTATTCCCTATTTCCTTTGCTGTCAACTTGCCCTCAAAATCCATGTCAATGACGAGTGGTAGCCCAAACATCATGGATGATGCCAAACAGTGATTGCCCCACCTTAAATTTATTTTAGTCAATTAAAACTTGTTTAAAAAGACATAAAACTATAAATGCTTTTAATAATAAAAGTAAGTATATATTTAAAGAGCACCTAATGCCTAGACCTCATCACATTTAAAATGGTTCATACAAAGACAAAGTGTCACACAACTTTTATATGAATATAAAATGCATAATTTATACAAACATTTGAACTGTATTCAAGATTGTGAAAAAGAAAAAAAAAATTCTAATGCTTAAAAATATTCACTTTTTATTCACAAGAATTGGGGAGAAAAATGTGTAAAAAACTTCTTACAAGTCCTCAACGAGGCATCTGTGAATAAAAACAAGGATTCACACCTGGTGTTCAGTCCAAGTTTTTATCAATGAAACGACAATGAAATGCCAATATTATTTTCATTGAGAATGGAAAGGTGCGTTTAAACCTATTTTGGCAAGAGTTATTTATATTTATATAAAAATGTTATGATATATTCACCGTGAAGTTCCAATTCCTTCCTTATCCTTGTCAGCATAGATTATTCCATGTGAGTTTTCTCCTTCATTGCTTCCTCCTTGTTCCCATTCTTGTTTTCGTTCTTTTTCAGCTTTACGATTCTCATATTTCTTTTTATGTTTGTGTCCAATAAATAAAAAGTATGTCAGTCTTTCTTCAGATGAAGAACACGTGAGGGCTTCAACCCAATTTTTGCTGGTCATTTTTTCAGGAGGCTAAGGAGCGCATGAAAAATATGTCTTCTTTAAAAAATTTTGTATGTGTGTGTGACTGAGTAGTAGAAATCAAATCTCAGGTTGAAATATTATTCCTGGTAAAAGTTAATATGTGAGACAAATAATTTAAGTCTCAATTTAAAGTCTTTTACTAAATATTTATATTATTTAATATTAGTAGTAGTCAGATCTTTAAACAGCCAAGAAAGTTTTTCTCTTTTAAAGACTTCAATTCAGAATTCAAGAAAACACTCAATTTTATAATATTACATCAATACAACATAACCATAACCTTTGAGATTTCAGAGCAAGCTTTCAAGAACTTACAATGACAGCATATCCCTCTGCGGCAAGATGTTTGTATTCAAGTTGGATGATCTTAAGCATCTTTGACTGATCTGGATTCAAGCTTAAAGTGTTAATGAAAT
This sequence comes from Melibe bucephala, assembly GCA_039654525.1. Classification (NCBI taxonomy): domain Eukaryota; kingdom Metazoa; phylum Mollusca; class Gastropoda; order Nudibranchia; family Dendronotidae; genus Melibe; species Melibe bucephala. The sequence goes on along the minus strand of JBCJKE010348524.1, from coordinate 7,049 downwards.
CAAGGCACTTGTTCTCCAATTCCTCTTCTATCATTTGATGAATATTCACTTTCTTCCCCTGCCTTATTAAATGCTGTCTTCTTAATTTCATTCTTTCAATATCAATATCTTGGCTCAAATCTGTGATAATAGATTGTCGAAGTGTGCACAAAGACCTATTTAAAAAATGGTCAATCTTTGAAGAGCTGTACTTTTTAAGTCTTGACAAGGTGGGAAACAACCTACTGAGGGCAAGCCTCATGTTTGAGGTGATCTTCCTTTTTATTCTCCCCAAAAAGCAGACAGAATCTTGATATGAGCATGGAGTTTTATTTGACCTTTATCGATCTAGATTAGAGACCTGGGAGGGGGGGATATAAATCTAGATCTGTAACATTCTAATTACACCCACATTTTTTATTTTCATTTCTCCGAATGCGAATAGACTATAAAGACTAAAGACTCAAGACACATTCAACCTTAGTCCTAAAGTGATAGATTCGAAGCGTATTGCAGTTCAAGGAGTAATACAACATTTTTCACCATGGACAAACTTCGTCTTGTACCAGACGCAGCTTTTATACATAATTAATTTTAAAGGCTATTATGTAGATATCTGGTATAATTTTAGGAGACAGGTTCTTCAATAGTATTTAGTTCATTAATTGATGACCAGAATGAGCTGGACAATATCAGCAATGAATTTTTATGGAACACAACCACAACAATATAGCACTTATTTCTAACAAATAAAAATGTGATACAACTTGTTAAAGAATAAGAAACGTAACATACACACAGCATCTTCACCATGGCCGTCGAAATTGAATCAGCAGAGTAAGTGAAACTTCTCAAACATTTCAGAGTAAATAAAAGCATGCAATTGAGTCAAAATTTAAGGTGCCCACTGCGGTTTTAAGTAGTTCAAGGCCATTAGAAGTGGAAAGGCCGAAGCCTCATCTAGATCAAGCTCGTCTCTCGACCGCTCAATCCTCTCGGAAACATTTCAGCTCAACCTATTATCGACCATTATATCAGAATCATATTATATTGATATTTTATAATCATGTTTATAAAAACACCCTGCAAGCTTTACATCTAGATCTAGGTATCCAGAGTAAGATCTAGATTCTAGATCCAGATCTAACCTAATATAACGTATCTCCAGTAATTGTGCAGTGGCTATTTGGACTCGAGTCTGAATGGTATCCCGCCTCCTGTGGCTATTCAGACTCTAGTGACAAGGAAACCGGGAGGGAGGGAGTGAAAGGTAGGGATGGGCGTTAATCGATACTGACCAGGAAAAAATGATCGAACACTCAATATTATAGAAACTGGAGTCTATTTCAAAAGGACCTAATTGCCAAGTGACATAATTTCAATACTTTATTTTTATATTATGCGTAAAATCAAAACTGTCGTTGCCAAACAGGGATATTACAAACATTTTCTTATTTTTTTGTTTTGGTTTTTTAAAATTGTTTTTATGCTTTTGTTATTAAATCTGTGTTTTGGGTTTTTTTAGTTTTTGGTTGTTATTTTATTGGAAAAATATAAAGCTTCGACGAACTAATTTTACTGTTAATGAGAACTATCGATTAAGGTATCTGTTAGTGCCGATCCATAATAGATGGTGATGATGGGAAGATCATGATACTGCACTGTGTATGATGTATGTGGTGGAAAAAGGGGTGGGGTGGGGGTTGGCAGGGTGCCGGTGCGTCTGGATTCCCGTGACAATGGACTCATTAGCTGTCAGAGGGGAGAGTGACCAGTAGGTAGTTTATATCCACTTATAAGTGTTTTAAGTGTCGTAACACACCAGACAGCACTGACCGTGCGACAACATGCTGGTGCTAATGACATCAAAGCCAATTTCACAAAAGGGATGTTTCACAACAAAGTGCTAAAATTAATGATTTATAATTATATATATGAAAAGCACAGAGGCTGCTGCTAAATGGAAAGATTACCTCTAGATCTGCTATAGAGTTTATGTAGGGTCAGGTTAAGGGTTAGGAAATAACCTTAGTAATCCAGTTCTACATCAACATTGACATGTAAATACTAGCAGTCAGGTTACTTTGCGGGTCACTGGCAGGATTGCTCAGTTGACTGAGTTTGTCAGCCTATGAAGAAGAAGAACCCTAACCCTGTATAATCCCCAAAATTCCTTTCGTTATGTTCCTGAGATACTTATCATATACATATATATTCCTGAGATTTCTACTGGGATATATTTATATGTCAGTAATTGACTTTCAAAATAAGCCAGTATTTGACCCCTCGAGCTCTTCATTCACGAAAATCATTATTATCAGTTTTATTTTACATCACTAAACTGCACTACAAACACCATATATCTCCTTATACTGAGCAAACCCTCCATTATTTTACCCCTACAGTCTCTCATCACTATTCCCCAACAAGAAGAAATATATGTGTATGCATATGATGTTATCTATGAACACCCTGACTGTCTCATTTGTTATAATGCGATAAAATCTTACCTGATATATAAATTTATCTCACATAAGTCCAGCAAATCTACTAATACCTGGTCTCTTTGTTCAACTGAGTTTCTATACACTTTAATGCAGTATCTTAATGGTTATTGACTCTCATTATAATGTGTTCTGCCAACATCTTTCAAGAGCTTGAAACATACTGCCCATATTTCACCTATATATCTTTCACTATTGTAGTAATTTATTTACCTGATCATGTATGTATGATATAATATAATATATATATATACATATATATATATATAATGTTGTTTTTTTTCCAGTGTGGTCCGTCTCATTGAGCAGTACCTGAAGGAGAATAATCTGTTGCGGACCTTATCAGTTTTACAAGTAAACAATCCTGTTCCTATGTTTGACAAAATGTTGTAAACTCATTCATTTCATGCAGAGCTCGTGCTTGTGTGTTTAAAATCATTTAATCAATCATTTAGTTTTAGGAATGAGGGCATAGAGATATAAGATTTTATTTGGAAAATTTTCTCACTTCACATCCATTTGTTGTTGTTTTTTTCAGGAAGAGAGCGGCATCTCTTTGAATACAGTTGAGTCTGTGGACAGTTTCATGTCGGACATCCAGGCCGGTCATTGGGACAGTGTCCTTCAGGCCATCCAGACACTCAAACTACCGGACAATACCTTGGTTGACCTCTATGGACAGGCAAACTCACCTTTTTAAAATTTTCTCATGAAACATGACTTTTGTAGGGATTTTTTATCTTTGTTTTTGTTTTTTAAGTGCCAAGATGATAGGCATAGCAATGAGCGTGATGTTTGTAACATTGCAGTTATTATTCATACTGTCAAAGTCTGTAATTGTTCCACTGTTCATAGGATTTCCACTTCTCTTTTCACATTTTTGCTGAAAAAAAAATGATGTGATTTCATATCCAGCATGTCATTTTACACTGGCCGCTATGGTGCAAAATAATGAACTTTTACTTACTACACTGCAGCCTGTTTGTCGGCTAAGGCTGAATTCTTTGTGTCTCTGTGTTTTATCTCAGCAGTGTATTATTTTTGTTATTATTTTACAGTCAACTCAGGCCAAGTGCACAATGCTTGAGAGCAAGCTTGAGCATGCACCAGGGGTGTCATGGTGACAGAAAAAAGTTTATTTTAAACGGACTGAATGCGATCAGTGTATATTTAAATAAGACTTTGTTTAGTTGACCTAAATAAGAAAAAACAGAGGACTGGACAAATTGTTTATCTTTAGGGAGATTCCATTTGCTGTGTATGTAATTTGAAATTTTACATACACTTAAACCCTTGTTTTCTGTGTTTAATGTGGACTTTGTTACCCTTAAAAATGAGCTTAAATATATGCATCAAAATGTGCCAGAATGCACAGATTTTGATCTTTTTTTTTTTTTTTTTTTTTTTCGGGTGGAGCATTGTACGCTATTCTCAGTGTGACTAAAAGTAATTTTCTCTCATTTTTTTCTAAGATCAATTACAGGCTTTCATTGTATATTAGAAGGTAATTAATACATTAATTTCTAATTTCAGATTGTACTGGAACTCATAGAGTTACGAGAGTTGGGAGCAGCCAGATCTCTTCTCAGACAGACAGATCCTATGATAATGATGAAAAATAGTCAGCCTGACAGATATATTCATCTTGAGAATATGTTAGCTCGATCATATTTTGATCCCAGAGAGGTGAGAATTTTTGTTCCCGTTACATCCAGTCTTAGTATTAATACCGGGTGATTAATGTCCAATATTCGCAGATCCATCTTTCATATTCATTAAAAGTGCTTTCGTAATTCTGTAAGTTGCGTTATCAATATAGGAATTCTTGTCATTTGTCACCATAGGGAGCATAGTCTTGAAAAATTCTTGAAGGATGAACAGCTTTTTTTTTTTTTTTTTTTTAAGAAAATAGGCTTTAAAATGCCATGATTGTTACTGGTGATTTTTCAAAGTTTTGCTAATAATCCAGTCCAGTTCTGGATTTAAGAATCACATTGTGGCTCAGTAGTTGTTTTGTATTCACTGTTCCAGTGGGACAGCTTTTTAGAATTCACTGCTCCAGTGATCTATCAAATGTTTAGGGATCACTGACAGGAGAATTTTATTTTTCACAAGTCCTTTGTTGATACCACACCCCGAAAGCATTCGTCTAGACAATCAAATGTGTAATTGACTTAACCCTATATAAAATGGGGCTTTTTTTTCTTCTTTTTGCAAGTTTATCACCAATCTGATGGTCTTGAAAATTGTATTGTTAGCTTTGAATTTGTCAGATGATTTGTGTACTAACCCTTCACTTATTTAGCTTGACAGCTGTGTCATCTTTATGCTCAACTCAATCTTTCATGTATTGTTAAACTTGTGATTTACTCCCTTTTTAAATTTCTATAAAATCATTTCCAACTGTTTCCCCTGAAAATAAACTCTTAATATTATCAATGCTGATTATGGCTAGTGTTTTGATCCATTGATCTTGATCCATTGATCAGTCAATCTATCAATTTTATTATATGCGTATATATATTATACATATAACATGACTAGAATAAATTTGGTTCTTATTAAACTTTGATGATGAAGTTGGAAGTCTTCTGTTGAACTATGAGCCTTTCTTATCCTCCCAACTTGCAGGCTTACCCTGAAGGTCAAAGCAAAGAAAAAAGACGTGCTGCTATTGCTCAGGCCTTGGCTGGGGAGGTAAACGTTGTACAGCCATCCAGACTTTTAGCTTTACTTGGCCAGTCCCTTAAATGGCAGCAACATCAAGGTCTTCTCCCTCCAGGTTTGCCTGCACTTTTTTTGGGGGGGGGGGGGTGTTTCCATTAGACTGCCCCTAGTGGGAGGCCAAGGAGGAATTTTTAACAAAATCGAGTGTGCTTCCTTCTAAATCTAACTTCGGTTCTAATGTTGCCATAAAAAATAACATTGGTATTAAGAACAATATGATAAACAAATTTCGGTTTATTTGTATTCACCTTTATCATGTGTAGGTTTATCTGTGTGTTCCCCATTTTGTCAGTCCATTCATATTTGATGTTGAAAGGGGTGTGGGAGTGACACTCAATATCAGCATCACCTGCAGCTGGTTGAAGCTAATTATGCCCTGCTATTGTTGCTGAAGTCATTTGGCGAGTATTTAGTATTGAAGTCATATCCATATCTGACTTAAAACAAAAAGGCATCCAACAAATTCCAAATATCCTGTCAAGCATTTGAACTCACCATTATTAGGCTAGAGAATCAATGATGGAGTCACAGAGTAAGAGGGTGAGAGAAAGAGAGAGAGAGAGTCAGTCTAGTTTCACTTTGGTATAACCAGAACAATTACTCTATGTCACTTGAGTGTTTATGGACATATTTTAGGAGAAACAAATGCTTATCAGCCAAAACCTAGTCATGTCACTTGCCACACTTGCCATTGCAGACCCACTGTTGGCGTGTCAGTTGCTGGCCTAAGGGTTAAGAATGGTGATAGATGATGGCTGGCTGGGAATTATTAAAATGAAAATTCCTTTTCATATAATATAGATCTTTCACTTTTGGTTGCTTTTTTTTTTTTTTACTCAAGCATTTAATCTATGCTGTACCACATTTTTTGTAAAACTTGCCTTAAAAGCAAAGAAGAACGAACAAAATTTAGTCAGTAAGTGTACATTTATCTGTCGTCTCCCTTTGAAATCAGGAACCAGCATCGATGTGTTTAGAGGTAAAGCTGCTGTGAAGGAACAAGAAGAGGAGAAATACCCAACACAGATGAGTAAACAGATAAAGGTAGGTATTTTGAATTCTTAAATACCAGTATATCTTGTTTTTCTCTTTATGTTTATCTTACAAAAGAGAACAAAAGAAAAAACAAAAAAACAAAAACAAGACACAAACCCAATGTTGGAATATGTTCAAAGCCTCTAGTTTTGATTTGACCTGAAATTCTCATGTCAGATGAGTTGGGAAGGGATGGATGCATAGAGTGATTTTTTAATAAATCTGTCAAATGATAATTCTTTCTCCATCTCTAGTTTGGTCAAAAGGCCCATGTTGAATGTGCTCGCTTTTCACCCGATGGTCAGTATCTTGTGACTGGCTCAGTCGATGGCTTTGTGGAGGTTTGGAATTTTACCACTGGAAAAATCAGGAAGGATCTGCGATACCAGGCTCAGGTAGTTAGATTGGTTCTTTTTTTTCTCTTAATTTGTTTTTTTTGCTGCTCAGCAGCACTTTGTTTTGCTAGTCTTTTCTTCTACACTTAAGATGCACATAAAATTTGTTGTTTTTTTTCTCTTTTTAAAAACAATTTTTTGGTAAAGTTCTTAAAAATTTGATCTTTGTTGAACTGGTTTTTCTTGCAATCCATTCCTGGATTTTAGAAAAAAAAGGAGCTGTGAAACTCAACTAATAAAGACCTTAAATGATTTTAGCGATTGCTTAAATAGAAGAGGACAAATAGATGCTGTACCCCTAGATTTCTCTAAAGCTTTCAATTAAGTAGACTACCATGGGCTGTTAACAAAACTTACACATTATGGAATACAAGACACATTATTAGATTGGACCAAAGCATTCCTTATA